>JBBPKV010000289.1:0-16693 GCA_038089455.1 Tylopilus cf. leucomycelinus
AGATGGGATTCTCAAGGACTCATTCCGATCCTGGAGTTTATGTATACTTCGAAAAAGGAAATATTATCATAATGCTCATCTATGTCGATGACACACTCTTCATGGGCAGCAATCGTACCCTGCTGCTGAAGAAGAAAAGATAATTCATGGACAAATGGGAAAGCCGAGATCTTGGAGAAGCCAAAGAATATTTAGGCATCCGAATTACCTGAGATCACTCCAACCGCACTATGCGACTGGATCAAATCAAATATGCTGAGAAAGTTATTCAAAGATTCAATATGGAAATATCTCGACCAGCATACGTTCCATTACCCTCCGGCTACAACCCAGAATCATTCACTGGTGAATCAAATGCATCTCTCTGAAGTCATTATCAATCGATCATTGGATCATTGCTTTACATCATGCTTGGAACACGACCCGACCTTGCCTATTCTGTAATCAAGATGTCACAATTCTCTGCTAATCCTAGTGAAGATCATCTTAAACAGGCATTATATATTGTCCAGTACCTGGCAACTACCAGAGATTTATGCCTCACCTATAAAGGGAATAGCCAATCAGGCTTTGTGGCATATAGTGACACTGATTGGGCAGGTGACATAGACTCTAGATGGTCCACTATGGGATACTGCATATTCCTCGCTGATGGAATAGTATCATGGCTATCCAGACGACGATGAAAGATTACGCTTTCATCCACAGAAGTAGAATATGTTGGTATGTCAGAAACGGCAAAGCAACTAAGATGGATCAAGATACTCTTTGGAGAACTAAAAATCCATCTATCTGCAACTCATCTATATGTGGATAATCAAGGAGCTATATTCTTGGCTTCTAACCCAGTTCAAGAAGGAAGGACTAAGCACATTGAAATCCCTATTCACCACATAAGGGAATGTATTCAAGATGGCTTAATCAAACTCTTCTATGTGAACACTGGAGATCAGAAAGCAGACATCTTCACCAAGAACCTTGGTAGAGAAAAGTTCATCAAGGGAAAGCAATTGCTTATACTTGATAACTATCAAGGATAGTTCAAAGAAATTTGAGCGATGAGGAGTGACGAAATATAAGTAGTCATTAAACTCCTAAATGTCTAAAGGTAAAGTCATTAAGGGGATATGTTACCCTTAAGTCCAATCAAGAGTTAGACATACTCTTGACTGACAAATGACTTATATAAGCAAGTCACATGACTATTAGACTGACTCATATTACATAATTCAGTGAGTCATTAGAAGGTTCTATGACCTTCTATATGACATCATGTCATGTGACATTATGTGACTCACCTATGACATCATAATCACTTAGCATGTTCTTTGACCTTCCATGACATTCTATATGACTCACATATGATTCCTTTTATATGTAGTTTGTTGATTAGATTAGATTTTAATCTCCTCTTGTAAATTACATATAAATAGGGCCACTCTATCTCCACTGGAGATAAGTGGAATTCATACCACCTGCATATGGGCTTCATTTCCAACTCACCCCTTGAGATCTATTACTTGATCTCAAAACTTTAAATCTTAATCTACTATTGGAACCTTTGACCTAGTGTCAAGCACCACTAGTGTAACCTTGATCCTGCTACCTCAAGGTATCCAAAGGACACTATAGTACTGTTTCACCAAGCTCTACTCTCTCACAAGTGAGTCTCCTACACTTGACCTCTATTTGAGAGATCCCTTGCTGTCACACTGCATATCTTGCTGCAGAAAGGTCCCATATCCTTTCTTCATACTTTGCCATTCATCTCATTGCCTTTGCTGCTGCAAATACGTGACTACACAGAAAAGCAAATCAAACATCACAAGTCACTCCAGTCGAAGGCACTCTCAAGGGCAGGGCAACTAGAGGAAGCAAGCAAGCATGTTGCTCAAGTAGCCAACTAGCGTTTGGCATCCCAAAAATACTCTGCTGATGAAATATAAGTAGTCACTTATGCTAATGAGTATTAGGCTAAAATGCCTTATGACTCTATCTACTTATCTTAAACGATGAGTAGAGGAAATGATTAGCATAAGTCCCTAAGATCAGTAACAAAGGGGTCTTTCCAGGATGGGTAATGCTCGGTGATGCTCAATGATGCTCGATGATGCTTGAAATTACCTTATCAAGTAAATGATTCCCACGGTTACTGTTTTGACTCAAAAATGAGTCAGAACATATAGAAGGTTCTGCAACCTTCTATATGATGTCATGTCATGTGACATTAAATGACTCATCTATGACATCATGATCACTCAGCATGTTCTTTGACCTTCCATGACATTCTATATGACTCGCATATGATGTCATATTTCCTTATACACGTAGTTTGTTGATTAGAATAGATTTTAATCTCCTCTTGTAAATTATGTATATATAGGGCCACTCTATCTCCACTGGAGATAAGTGGAATTCATATCACCTGCATACGGGCTTCATTTCCAACTCACCCCTGAGATCTATTACTTGATCTCAACACTCTAAATCTTAAATCTACTACTGGAACCTTTGACCTAGCATCAAGCACCGCTAGTGTAACCTTGATCCCGCTACCTCAAGGTATCCAGAGGACGCTATAGTATTGTTCTACCAAGCTCTACTCTCTCACAAGTGAGTCTCCAACACTTGACCTCTATTCGAGAGATCCCTTGCTGTCGCACTGCGTATCTTGCTGCAGAAAGGTCCCGTATCCTTTCTTCATCTGCATGTCCAAAGGTGGTAGATGCAAATGAAAGCGGTGAGGATGCAGACTATGAATCTGTCAGTGGAGACTCCAGGGATGATGACTCTGATCAGATGGAAACACACTGGAATACTAACAGCATTCGTGCCCCATTCAACCACATGCCCTCAGATGATCTCAAATCCATGTTTTACATCTTCTATTACTTCATAACACTTTACGATGGGCCACGTGCACATCATCAAGAGACATACAAAGGTGACATCTTGGACTTGCAAGTTTGGGCTGAACTCCCCCGCCAGTACACTTCTCTCCGAGAGAATATCATGTCCAAATCCCACCTGTTGAAGACCGAAGTTCTCTCACACAACACGAAGAAGCAGGTGACATCATACTTTTCGTTCACCGCAATTCTGGAAAAGTTGCAGCAAGCATTGTACTCCATACAGGTTTCTGGTGCCGATGTGTCACATGAAGCATTTATCGAACCACTGCACGAAGGGTACAGCGACGAAACGGTTGTGGCAGAATGTATTGGCAGTGAATAGATACAGCTTTAGTCATGTTGATTCAGCAGTCACGCATACTATCCGTTACCCCCCAGTCAGCACCTAACCCCAGTGAGAAATGGACAACCGGAAATCAATGTACGGCTATGAATATGTACTCGGCCCCCGGTGACGCATGGTCACCCTGTTCGTATGCTCTCGTGGCGGGAACGTGAACGGGTTGACCCCACGGGCGGAAATACATCAGCCCCTCTCCTCGAGCGATCGAACGGAGGGAACGAACGCAAAGGAGACGACGAACGACAGCGCGGGGTGACAACGTGGACCTCCCATACTTCCCAGCACTAGTCCGTGTTGACCCCAGATATCTTCTACGTATATATGCAGGGGGGATAGTGCAAGAGAGGGAGGGAAGAAGAGATGTATGCACGGCGGACCGCGTCTTAAGGTATGCCTGACCATGGCCCTAACCGCGGCCAGATGCCCGACTACGTCTTCTTATCTTATGTGACTTTTTTGGCGCGGCTGCAGTAGGCGTTGGAAACCTCGACTCCTTGATGTCATCTTCCTTTGGCACGTCCTCTGAGTCCCGTTTCTACAATCCCAACGGAACACGTCAGTTACCTATAGGAAGGAAGAGCACGACCACCTTTCCCTTCCCCTTGGATTTCCCCTCTTGTTGCGCAAGCACTTCAGCCTCCTTCTCAATCATTCCCAACAATGTGTTACATCTCTGCTGCAATTCCTGGTGAAGGATGGGCCGATGAGAGACTCAACATTTGCATGGGAAGGAAAGTGTTTTGTGTCGATGGGAAGTTCTAGACGGGATGCATGTGCATCGACGTCGCCAACGTCAACACCGCTGGTAGGGGAGAAGAGGATGGTGTCGGACAAACGGGAGGAAGTGATGCAGATGTAGGCCTCCACTGATTGGGGGTGGGGCAAGAAAAGCTCGACGATAAACGTGTTGAGCATGCCCGTGACGGCTTCGACCTGCAAATAGAGGGTGAGTCGTGTGAAGAGATGAAACGCATATGAAGGGAAAGGGAGTGTAGTAGCTCGAGATCGATGTACTTTTTGTGGTTTTCTGGCCTTCTCGACGACCCACTGCTTCGCGTCTTGCCAGTCCTTGTTGAGGCCTATCAGTGTTGGCTGGCATTCCCACTCGCTCGGGCGCCAGCGCACTCGCCGCTCCGAACCGCCGTGGCACAGGCACGCCAAGGTCACGTGACCTTCACAGCCAATCGGACCACGCACCGCCGCACTCCCACCGTGTAAGGTGTGACACACTGGCAGCATCCGACTCGGAGGTGGTGCATGTGACACGATGTCACGGGCCCCACTTCCAGCTGACGGTCACGCTAGCTCAGAATGCGACCCGTTCCTCCGCTTCCAGCTCTGTCCAGTTCGTCAAGGTCAAGGATCATAGGAGCTTCCCCAAGCTCTTTATCCCCTTACCCCTTCTCATCTAACCCGTGCGAGTCTCCACTCCCCATGCTAGTCATTCACAACAACCGTCAAGTTTGCTTTCGCCCGCTTGGGACGCCGACCTTGGTGGCGCTAGTGGGGAGAATGACTGGAAAATGTGACTGGGTTGGGTTCAGGTTCGGTAATAGGTTGCCACGTTCCTTGGTCACTCCACAAGGAGAAGCGCATGCTAATACCTGAACATATGCCTTAACCCGCTTGAAGGCATGCTGTTCCGTTGCAGTCCACTTGAAGAGAACGCTGTCACCCATTACTGCGGATAGCACGCCCATAGGTATGCACCCTATAAATATCTTCTGCAAGATATCCCGCTGATCCGATAAACCCATGCAGGAGATCATGACTAGTAGGCGTCTTCCAGTTGATTACTGAGTCAACTTTGTCAGGATCCATGCGGATGCCCTCACCGTCGATGATGCGCCCGAGAATTTTCATCTCGTGGCAGAGAAACCGAAGTTTTGGCTTGCTCAGGTAAAGTTTCTCCCACTGGGAGATATCCAGCACAGTCTTGACATGGTCAACGTGCTCCAGTAGAGTGGCTGAATAGATCACAATATTGTCAAGGTTCACATCCATCCACCAACCGATATAGCTTTCGAAGAGGAAGTTCATCAGTGCTTGGTATGTCGCTGGCGCATTGTAGTCGCCAATTTGGATTACCATACTAACCATGTTCCCATCAGGAATCGTAACTGCACTGCGCTCAACGTGCTTAGGCATGACCCGAATTTGTTCGTAAGCATCCCGGCCATCGAAAATCGATCGATATCTGCCCTTGCTTACTCGCTATAGGATGCCGTCAATATCAGGCAATGATGCGGACAGTTTTTGCGTGTTTTTATTGCACTCACGCAAGTCCACTATGGTTCGTAGCTTATCCCTTCCTGGCTTCTTAATGAACAGCATTGGGACTGTGTTCCCAATGCTAGTAACTCTCTACCGTTCTGTCTTCAGATATGCTTGCCGTTTGTCCACCCACTGGGGGCGAAGAGCCTCTGGGCATCGAGACGGACGCCACGGGTAGATCTTGTCAGGGTCTATCAAAGGGATTTGATGAGCGATGGCATACTTTTTGAATCAATCGCCCATTTGTCATGCTGGATACATCGCCACAGACATGTTCGGCACCTGACCCGAAACTCGCAGAGCTGGGTGTGCAGGGCGACTCTGGTGTGTCATCACGCCCATTACGTCGTGGTATCCGTTGCTAATCATGGTGTACAACAAAGATCCACGTCTTGCCAACCTGAAGAGGGTTTACCTGATTTACCGGAGGAGGGAGCGATGGCGAAAAAAGATGGGAGCAAAGAAAGTGAGGGGTTGGGTCCTGCGTCGTCCGACTACAAGTACGTTCTTTGCCTCTTCCCTTCTCCCTCGTTTGCTCCTCCAGAGGTGGGCAACAAAGTATCTAGCAGACGGCTCGCGAAGCCTTGGGAGTCAAGCTGTACCATACACTGTCTTGTTCCTTTTGTTCGACTTTCTCGCATGGACATACAGACGCTCATCGTGGTTCTCCCCCCTCTCCATTTATCTTCTTTCTGTATCCCGTTTTGCATCCCTCTTCGCATCCTTATTCTTTAGGGTCGAGGTCGACTGCCTCCTATCCTCGTAGCTCTCAGGAATCCGCAAGTACTACTCCATGCTGGGGAAAGAAACGCTTCTCACAAGCAGATGCTCTTACCCTGCGTCAGATGGATGACGTGCGTCTTTGAGCCATCCTGTACAACAACCAAGCCTCATGTCAATATCGACTCGCGCACATGTGCCTTTGCTTCTTTTGTCCTATCCCTCCTTTGATATCCAGGATCAGGAACAAGGAGAAGGATGCCTTTGTCGTCACACCCCAACGACATCGAATGACCACTATCCCATCGACGTCAATGATGTGGCACCTCGTTCGTCCCTACCCCATCGGTATACAGTCGCCAGTCATAAACAACCATGTTTGGTGTGTCTCAGCCCTTCGATCAGGACCCTGTTTTCTTACCCAGAACGGCCATCAGCATGATCTACTGGATCGCCTATGCATGAGGGGTCTCATCTGCGTCATTTCACGTTCTGATGGCAATTGCACCTGCAACAGTTCCCCATTGTTAAGTCGTGTCGACGTGGCTGTTTACGGCAATATGCTAGCAGGCGTGACGTCTGAAGACGGTTTCATCCTTTGGGGATTGCCGAGACTATATCCTGTCTTGTTAACCTTTATCAGCAATGGCACCTTCATTAGCTACATGAACGGCAATGTGTTCCAGTTACTTCCCATTGTTGCAAACAACGTTCTTTCCACAAGAAGACCATCGGGTTCTCACTGTCAATTCTACTGCTCGTCTCGCAAGGCAATGGCTCAAATGCTGTCGAACACCGTCAACCTGCGGTAAAGGGTATGGTGTGGTGGGTACGGTTCCCCAACGTCGAACCCGCACTCTCGATGGAAAACTGCAGGTTTACCCACACCTGTGCAGAACCCTAGTTGTCACAGAACCAAAGAAAGACTTCAATGCTGAATAGTAAGCTCGTTGACTGTCAGCACAGCTTCAGACCTCTCATATTTGTATAGCCTTGCATGAGGAAATGCTGCCAGTGTGAGTGTTTATTAGGCGGCGGGACGACTGGCCCAATAATGCGTGAGAATTTCGCGAAAGTCCAAGATGTGTTTGCCGCATCCATATAATGGCAAAGCGGACTTCGTAAAGAGGGTACGCTCACTCAATTGCCTATCCTCCTCTCGCTATGTCTGACATTGTGCCCAGTCGCTCGCCGGATGCTGCGTTGCATGAGTGCCATGCTTGCGGCTTGCGATTCGAGTCTGGTTATAATCTGCGTCACCATCGTTCTGCCAGACATGGTACCCTCTCATTCAGTTCTGACGGCGAGGAGTACAATGTGATGCCTGATGCTAATGGGTATGCCTGCCCACTTGGCAACTGCTCCCAGCCATACCGTAACAGGGATGGTCTTCAACGACACCTTCGAAAACACCATGGAGTAAAGTTTTCGAATGGTACTACTTGCTTGCCAAACCCATCCGCTACTTCCTCGCCGGCTGTAGAGGGCTTGCTTGCTACAACAGAAGCTACACCACCTGGTGGTGCAAGATTGCAAGGTATGTCTATTCCTGTCATGGTTTTCTTGATTGCTCTTATGTTGAGCAAAAAGAGAATGCGTTTGGTCGGCCATTCATAACACCACGTGATGGGCTAGCATCTTCCAAGTCCATGGGTAGCATTTCTAGTAAACCATGTCACGGTGAATAGCTTTATTTTTTATTTTTTCACAAGGTCGATTTTCACGGACTCTTAGTGCTCGGAACCCAAGACTTGTCAGGTGGGCAAGTGATGGTAGGTCTGCCGCAGCTTGGTCCAACCACACCAGCAAGCGGTGAGTGACAGCTGTTTTCAGTAGAATGGGCTGTATGTTTGATGCGTCATTGTGCAGACGCAGTTCATATCCCTGAGGGGGTTATCAACCAAGACGCTTTCACAGAGGGCGAGGTAGTCACAGGTGAGCTATCCACAATATGTGGCTCGGACTTCATCACTGCTCGGTGCTTATGGATCACCTAGAGGATAGTATGAAAGACGGAGGACATGCCGATGTGGTTCTAGTGCCTGGAAAGATATATCTAAAAACATTGCCGGCGTTGGATAACCTTGGGCTCTGGCTGCACACTGGACTACGGGTGTTGATATGCCGCAGATGTGAAGTGGGGTTATCATCAAAGATGGTGGTAGGGCATTTGAAAAAGCGGCATGCCGTCGTCATCCCAGAGGCATGCAAAAAGGAATTGGAGAATCTATGTGCACAGAACAAGGTTTACGACAAGCCACATGAAGTCCATTTGCCGAGGCCTGGGGGCCCACCAGTCGAAGGCATTGCACTGCCTACTGTAGGTTTATCTTGTTCTGTGGGTGGAAACTGCAGATACAGCGTTCGCGACCTACAAGCAATGATCAGACACGGGAGGGAGAAACATGGAGGGGGTACCTTGGCCACGACAAAGTATCGAGCATCGAAGGTGCAAGTGCTGTTCCTGGGCGTCGGCCATGTTTACTTCGAGGTCTACCCGGAGCTGACCGCCTTGTCGGATGTTAACACCCAAGATTATTTGCGTGCGGTGTTCCTGCGGGAGGCAAATTTCGACGAAGTCATGGCTGCGGATAGCTCACGTGATCGCCCCCTGTTGTTGAACGTTACACGCTGGGACGAATTCATGCCGGAGATCCGGGAGAACGTGGACCAGCGTCGGGCTGCACGTGCATTGAAAGGAAAGCATACTGCAGAAGAGCACGAAGGAATCCTCGAGGTTTTGCAGAGGACTGTGCTGAGTCACCACAAAACGACGCGAATGGAACTCGAGCATTCAGCGAACCCCTTTCTGTTGAGGAAGGTGTTACTGAATGGTATAGATTTCTCTGCGGAGCGGTAAGTCTTGTTTTGCAGAGGGGTTAGCGGCAGTAATACAGACAAGGTGCTGATTGGAACACAATTCCAGGTCGAAGCGGTACTTCACGTTGCAGTCCGAGGACGACAACAACTATACCAGACTCTTCATACAGATGATCAGGGCGATGGTACGGGCGAGACAGGGCCATCCATGCCGGCTGATGTTCGAGTATACTGAGCATCAGGAAGCACAACTCGATTCTCTCGTTGAATGTTTGAAGGGAGCTGTGCAAAAACCGGAGGTATTTGAGCCGATGATGGTGCAGCATGCATACCAGACGTTCTGTTGGAGCCTCATCTTCAATCCTGGTTCCAAGGTGCTATTGCGGTGGGAGGATCCAATAGAACGCTTCATTTGGTTACTGGCACTGGGAGATGATGGTACTTTCATGCAGGCGAGCGATCTGACACCTGTGCTGGCGAAGTTGAAGTATTTTTGCCGGCTTGTCACACTTCATGAGGCCCTGGTTGTCAAGAATGGGGAGGTACCTCTGGAAGGCATGATGGAGTGAGTCGAAGATGTTCCTTTTCCTTTTTGCTTTGTTTTGTGATCCTGTTTCTCATGGCACCAACTTATTCAGGCGTGTTGGCCACCATCATTCACTCGTGCTCCGGTTAGATCGGCTGTCGACGTTCAACATGATATCAGAACTTCAGCAGTTCGCCTCGGCACTCGCACTCTCACAGACGAAAGAACCAAAAGTGTTCGTAGACCCGGATTTCGAATGGATCAAAATCAAAACAGAAACATTACATTTGAGCGCTTTCAGGAGGGGGATACAGGAGCTGATAAAGCGAATCAAAGATTCTTTCGTTCTGCTCAGTGGGGACCCAGTATGGCCAGCACTATCAGGAACACCTCATGTTGAGGACGATATAGAAAACGACAAGAGGGGCTACTGTTTTCTGGAGGAATCGCCGTACAAGGAAGCAAAATACTCATTCTTCCTTGCAGCTGTGGAAAGGTGTAGACTGGGTGCATTTACCAGGCCACAGGAATGGGCGTGGGACGTTGCGGCTATTCGATCGTTTTTGGACCGTGCAGATGAAGTCTGGGGGCACGTCATGCACCTTCTTTATGTTGGCCTACACCTTTCGACGAGGGCTATGCAATTTCTGCAGTATCAGTTTCGCAATGCAGACAGACCACGAAATCTCATCTTCCAGGGCACAGAGGGAATATCGATAACGAGGTACAGCAAGACCACGAATGTGAAGGGGGCAGATGCTTGTGTCCCGGCTTTCCTGTCCGTACCTCTCCGTGAAATCCTCCTTGTCTTGCTTGGTAGTGGATTCCGAGAAGCCCAGGCAGTCCTCGCAGGAATCGTATATGGGCGAGAAGCACGTTGGCTATATAGGACGTAAGTACCATTGTAGTTTGTGCACTGTTCCCCCTGGGGATGCTGACTCTCTACCTTTCCTCAGTTACCTTTGCGTAGCAAAGGGGGAGAGAATCGCGCAGGACAGCTTCTACGAGGCTTTGAGGAAGCGAAACGAGAAATTCTTTGGGTGTGCGTGGGGCGCAAGCGACTTTCGACAGGGTATGATAACCTTGGGCCGCGAGTTCATCTCGCCAAACGAAGCATTCCCGTGCGTAGACGAGGTCCTCGCAGAGGCTGCCGACCACACAACTGAAGTAGATGTAACCCACTATGCGAACGTTCACGGAGCATTCCCTCGACTTTCTAACAATACCCTCTGCCAGCACCGTTGGCTTTCTGAAGAATGGTCTAGTCTCCTAGGCCTAGGACCCCATCCTCCCCCAGACCCTGTTCGTGTCGCTCGAAAAAAATTGAGAGGGCAAACCATCGACCAGAAGGGACTTGCAGCCGAGTTAACAGAAACCATCTCCGCAGCGGTCGTGGATAGGGTGGTACACAAGTTTGAATCGATAGGGCAGGCGGTCGACCTACTGAAGAGATTGATCGCTACTATGGAATCGCAGCCTCTCCCAGGAGCGAAGCCACTCATACTGCCTCCTGTCGGTTCCCCCACTCATGATGTCATGGTGACAGACCTTTCTCCAGATGACGATAAGGAGAAGGAGGTTGTACCAGGAGAACAGAACGAGCCACCCTCGTCATCACTAGACAATCCGTTTGAACAGGAAACTTGGAAGTGCAATAGGGCAAGTCGGGTTACCCAAGGCTTGATAAACCCTGTGGTGCAAAGTCCATCGAGAGCAGCACACCCCTTCGAAACCACCCAGTCACAGCTTGGTCGTACGTGCTCATTGCTTTGCGTAGCTATGCCTAAATCAGGCCCAGAAGCTTTATGCCTTGCCAACAAAAGAGGAAGAGGCAAGGCCGTAGACTTGTTCACCGGACAAGAGCCCACTAGGCCCTCGAAGAGGCTGCGATGCTCTATGGGAAGTAGAAAGGAAGACGAAAGCAAGCCGCCTCAATCTTCATGGAATCTGGACGTCGTCTACCATGGGCACTCAGAGCCCGATTCTATCATGATGGATGGCTCCATGGCGCTGTACCCACATATATCCACGGCTGACTTGAGAGAGCGGGATTTGAGCGACTCGGAGGACACACGTTCGGACTCAGATGCAGATACAGACACGGACTTGGACTCAGGAATGGATATAGATGCAGAAGCAGATGGGAACGGTAATGGCAACATAGAAGGGGGTCTCAGCAAACCCGGCTCCCAGGACATTTCGCCTGCCGCTCAAGAACCTTTGTACATCAGCAATGTTCTCGACACCCATTCCAAGGGCGAACAAAACCTATGCTCCAACATTCGAGGCGTCATGCAGCATATTACTGGTATTTCGGGAACTCGTGAAAAGAGTAGGGCTCAGATGCTCGGTATCCTTCTAGTTCTACAAGCACAAACTGACGCCATCATCACAATACGCACCGGTGGTGGAAAAAGTATGCTATGGATGGTCCCGCCCTTGTTGAAGGAAGACGTGAGATTCCTCGTTGTCTGTCCTTACAGAGTTCTGCTGGACGAGCAATGCAAGAAGGCCCAAGATGCGAACATTCGTGCCTTCAATTATTCCTATGCTAAACATATCCCCCCCGACGTCCAAATTTTGTTCCTACAAGTGGAACATATAGGCAGCAAGAAACTCGATGTGTGAGTGCCTCTAGTAATCCGTCGTTACCATTCCTCCCCCATACTCACACCCTTTACCTCCAGCTTTCTCTCTAGCATTAACTGCCCTAAATTCACACACCTTTTTGTCGATGAATGTCATGACATCTTAACCTGCCCGATGGAACGTCAGACTGCATGGAAAAAATTCACAGAGTGGGCGACAGCAATAAACATCCCCATATTCCTCCTCTCTGCCACCATCCCTCCCAAATTGCAGAAGAAGCTCCTTAAAAAGTACCGCATGCACATCCGTGACACAGCGATTGTTCGCTCCCCCACCAATCGACCCGAGATTGGCCTCCACACGATAAAAGTCACACCGCCCTCACCTGATCATAGCCTTTTCCAGCTCGTTGATGGCCTGGAAAGGCGACTCACAGGAAATGAGCGCATGCTTGTCTATACTTGGTCGCGTGCCCAAGCGGAACGTTTGGCAAATAACTGGAATTGTGCTGTGTACCACAGCACCTTGCCATTGGAGGGGAACACGAAAGACTATAACCTAGACCGATGGGACAAAGGCGAGACCAAGGTCATGGTATGCACTTCCGCCTTTGGCTTGGGAGTTGATCGACCCAACGTTCGATTTGTGGTCATTTATGAACCATCCTTGGATTTGCTCACCACCGCGCAAATGCTTGGTCGTGCAGGAAGGGACGGTACCCCATCCCATGCCTTCTTTGTAACTCGAGACCCACCCCTCATGGCCTCTGTGAAACCTTCCCGAGACGACCAGTTACCAAAGGAACTCAGTGAGATTGTGCACAAAAGAGTGTGCAAGGTCTATCAGCTGATGCGCCATCTTGATGGCGAAGATTTTCCCAAGACATGTGCTGAGATACCTGGGCAACTCCCATGCGACATCTGCGAGCCGAATAACCAGATGCACCAGTTCGCGATGCGAGCTATCCAGAATTCACATAGACGTAACCATAAGTTGCGAACGTATAGCCTCTCAGGGCCCTCGAGTGGAGGTCATCAGGTGAGACTGCCACTGAGAAAGCCTCTCCGTATCACCAACCTTGAAATCTGTAGGCATGCATATTTTTGGATCCGGAACCTGCCCGATCTAGTTTGGTGCCCAGAAGTAGCTTCCCTATTTCTACGGAGCCGACCGACGAGAAGCCGCTGGGAGCACACGTGATTGGGGGCATTCTCAACCAGAAGAATGGCAACAAGTCGGCAGCTTGCATGGTGGCCAGCGTAATGCGTTTCAATCCTGTGTGTTACAAAAGCTGATGAATCGTGCTAGTCATTTCATCCACAGGTACTATCCCAACAAGATTCCCTTGCCATCGAGGTTTCATCACAGGCTCAAGGAGGACCTCCCCGTAGCGCATCTCTGCCTAACTTAAGTGGGCCAAACCTGAGAGTTGCAAGCTCACTCGCAGTGAAAGAGGCCCGGTTGGGCCGCACCAGGGATCTGGACAGATATATGCCAGCATTGAAAGGAAAATGCGCTTACCATTTCGTAGTCAAGGCAGAGATCGTGCCAGACCACTATCCTGGCTGTCCCTATTCCCTTGACAGCGGTGGAGAGTACTACTCATTCAAACGCGCATTCGTGTTTGAGGGTTTCCAATATTGTTTTTCATGTGGCTTGCCACAGGATGCGAATGGGAACGGTGAGGCTCCACTGTGTCACGCAGGAGTTCCGTACGGGAGGGGCTGCACGTTTGGATCATTTATTTTCAGGGTCGTATTCTGTGTCTGGAAGAACAAGCAGCTGAGGGATAGCATGAGGCGGGGCCTTGGTGTGACAGAACTACTGTCCAGTTGCGGCGAGTTTGCAGATTGGGCAAAAAAAGACCAACGGGAAGAAGGTAAATACCATAATTGCCTGGAGGTTTTCCTTTGGTTCTGCGACAAGCAACAAAAAAGGGACCCACGGCTGTTCCTGTAGCTCTAGTATAGATGAGCGGCGTGCTCCAAATAGTCGACAGATAGAACGTAAATAGATTTTGATGATACAACAGAAGCCTATGGCGCACGTCTCCAGTCCGGTTACAGACTTACAGCCCCTCGATCCGATCGATTCAAGCTCCGAAGGTGTTTCTGGCTTCGTTGGTAAGCCATGATAATATATTTTGGAGCGACTGAACATCTGCAGTGCACATGTTTGAGCCAATCTCGCCAGTGCCCTGACCTGCTTGAACACTGATAGGCATGAATCAACAGGTGAACACGATTGCAGTGCGGATCCTGGACGACGGATATTCCACGATCTTTTTGGCATGGGTGAGCAACGCTCTCTCAGGCGTTTGAAGAGACTACAATACGTTATCCTTCACTACAGACGTCACAGCGCTCGCTCCACAACAAAGCAGGCACATCGCAAAACTGAAGCGTACTGCCTCTACGATGACCCTTCCGAAGCTATGTGAGAGTGATACTAATATCCACGGATTTCGGATACGAACTCACGTCTCTTCCATCAGCTGAGCCCGTCCGTACTTATCTCCGTGAAATCAACCTGTTTAACGTTTTCGTCAGTCAGCTGCGACGTAAGGACGATGAAGTGTCGGCGTCTGAGGGTTCTGGGGGCGGGGTCTGTCCAAGCGCTAATAGAAACGGCGGGGACGCACGCGTTCAATGCCTCGAGGAAGGCGAGGTGGGCCCTGTGGAAGTGCCACCCAAGGACGCCAGAGAGCGGGGAGACTGAGAGTCAAGAATTAGGTGGGGAAGCGCAGAAGGGGAGTCTGGCTCCACCGGGTATGACTGCTCCGCTGGATGCACGAGCACGCTGGTCATGCTGGACATCTCATTGTATAAGGGGATGCAGTTCAAACGATCGTTTCCTGAAGCACGAGAACTCGTTCTTTTCCAGAGCACTAAATGGCACAGCATGACCTGGAAGGACGTCTGAGAGGGTGGCAGAGAGGAAGAAGGTACATTTGGAGGCGCGTCTTGCTCGTGGACGTGTTACCGAGTGCTGGGGAGGCCGGTGAGGTACCAAAGCAGGGTGTGGTTCAGCCATCCCGCGGGATAACTTAGCTAATACAATCAACTTTTAGGACTTACTGTCTTTGCAGTCTTGTACAAGACTGCCAACTTGAAGACGATCAACTTTTTGCTGATGTACCAGATCATACCCAGTTTTTACTGGGCCTCATCTGTCTCGCCTGTTCTCATTCCAGCACTGCGATGCCCAGCCCGGCATGTTCGCCCTCCCCTACGCCTCCACCCACAACGCCCGCCCAGACGTCGTCCACGTACACCACCGCCCAGCCCCTGGTCCGAGCACCAGGACCTATGGTGCGTGCACATTCACCGCCCGCCTATCGATTCTCACGCCATGCACCCAGATGACCCAAAGAGAAACAAGAAGCGCAAGGAGCCGTCCGGAAAAGTAGGAAAGGAAATGACCGATCGTAGAGACGAGTGCGTGTCGCTTTCCTTACCACGCCGTCATCGCCCCACAAGCTCCTTCAGAGGCAGGTACTTTACAGAAAGCATTTCGGCTCTCCATGGCGCTGCTATACAACTCGCATCTCGCCCAGAGATACCCAATGTACAATCTACGCATGTACCCCTTGTCCTTTGAGCGCTCTGCCCTACTCGCTCAGCTGGCATATGAAGAAAAGCATGGCCTTGCGGCGATAGAGACCGCCTATGAGGAGGAGCGCGAGCGGGTCGAGGAGGAATGGCGTAAAGGACGCGTACGAGTGCGCGAGTGGCTCCTCGAGGGCACCGAAGAGAAAGACGCAGGGCCAGACAGGAAAACGAAGGCGAAGGTGCCGTAAACAGTGTGTACTCACAGATACCTCCCCGCGTCTCTTCTCACTCGCATCAGACGTCTCTCTCAACTCGCAGACCCGTGCCTGCATCACCCGCAAGCTACGCAACAAAATCAACACCTTGCCACCCCAGACCCTACTCAGCCACGGCGCACTCGGTCTTGGAAATGGGGGCGTGACGCCCATGGCGTCAGGACAGCTCACGAACCCACACTCGCTCTCGGTGGATGAGATACTGTCACCGTTCCCGTTCCCGCTCACTTGGGCCACCCTCCCGAACGGCCACGCAGGGTTTGGCGCGGGTGGCAGGCCAAACAATGGCAATCGGCGGCGGAATAGGGGAAGCGGTATGCACCAAGGGATGGTCGGCGTCGGAGGCTTGGGGAAATGCCTTGCCTTCATCGGACAATGCAAGCACGCCGAAATAGAGGCTGATTTGATCGAGATAAGACGAGGTACAAAGAGACGGTCAGCACTCCCAGAAAGCCGCCCTCGTAGCTAATGCCAACCCCGGGAGCCAACTGCAGTTTTGGTGGTTGAGTGGCGACGGTACCCACGTGAGTGATCACTGTGCTCCCGATCTGCAAAGACCTCAACGTCGCGTGCAGTGGCCACATGACATTGGGCCTATCATGGCATACATGACGCCGTGCCTAAACACCACATGCGACCAGTACGACCCTACGAATGCAGAGTGGTTCAAGATCGAGGAGACT
>JBBPKV010000290.1:0-12499 GCA_038089455.1 Tylopilus cf. leucomycelinus
GACACGGCGAGTCACTGGCAGGCTTGCGGGCCGAGCCCCGGTCTCTTTCTCCCCACACCCCCTCTCTCTTTGGCGTGACAATGACAACCCCTCGTATCGTCATGCATCGCGCGCGGGTCCGAACACACGATGTCACGAAAGAAAAAAAAAAAAGTTGGACGTCTTGTCAACGCCTATCCGCCGCGCTCGGAAACCTTGAAGAGGCACGGAAGCCCCCAGCGATGGGATGGGAATGCCGAGGTCACGGACGCCGATACTCCGCCCCTTGTCGCGGCTGCCAGGTCGCTTCCACGTGCCTATCTCGAACGGATGTCGGACGACCGTCGGCCCCGGGCGCATGGGTCCCGCCAGCGCCGCGGAACAGCGCCTCAGGGGCCCTGAACACCGTGAAAAAAACGAGCTGCTCTCTCGACAGATCAGGCAAGTACGGATCGCGCTGCAACTTGGGTTGCTATCGAGGTTTACGCATCGCAAGACGAGTCGGGAGGCAGCTGGTGAACTTCGGGAGAGGGATCTTTTTGCGAGCGAATGGTCCTCTCTGACTGGCGTAGGATGGGCGATTCGGTCGGGTGTCCTTCGGGTACTGTCTTTTTCAAGAGCGCGTCATAGTAAACTTGTCGCGCTGTCGTTAGGGCTCATGTTATGGTGATGCACTGAAATCGGTGAACAAGGACTGGGCTGTTGGCCCAATGAATCTTGTGGACTTGTGGCTAACCATGCTCATATATACATGGTCTCTGGTAGTATATCGGATAGTACACCCGCCTGTCATATGATGGTCGCGGGAGAGCGGGGTTCGACTCCCCGCCAGAGAGACTAATTTTTCTTCCTGTTTACCACACAACTTGTGCAGTGTATCACGAGACATCTCGGTCCCTTTGCTGCATGGCACGAAAAATACCAAAACACGACCACAAGACGTGAAACAACGGACAATGATGACAGCGCGGGGCTAGCTAGGTCGGCAGCCGGCTATTTTCTTCGATCCATTTCCGCACCTCCTTCTTGTTCACCATGCTCATCACCCGGAGATGTTCCTCCTGTGTGCGATCTCGATAAAGCCGCATGACCTGCCCACAGACGCTCCACACGTCATCCCATGGAGCGTCGAACAAGTCCCACCAGCAGTGGGGTGGCGTACAAGGCAACGAGATACCCAGGTGGCGCACAGCAAGAAGGATCGCAGCGCTGACGATGGTGGGCACCGCATATAATGCATACGCAGGCGTCTGTAATCTAGTCGACGTGCTCGCATGAAAAAGGCTTGGCAAAGGCGCAGTCAAATCACGCACGCGTCGTTCAGGTAACCCCACGCCTTGGCACACGCGTCCTTGTGATTCATGAGGCCGAGCACGCGGAGGTAATTAATGAGCGTGCCGTAGGGCAACACGACGTGCACGTTGAACCCGAGGCGTTTGAGAATTTGCATTTCGGCGACGACGATGGCGTCTTTGAGGTCGTAGAACGTGTTGCCGAAGTAGGACATGGGTGCGTACCGGAACGGCTCCGCGAGTGCGTGGGTGGTGCGCTGGAGAAGGAGGTCGTAGACGTTGATGAGATCCCGGATTCGGAGTGGACACTCTTCGAGTTTGGAGGCGAGATAGAGTGCGCCCATGCCCACGTCCTGTCAGCGGAGAAGGGAGCTGCTGTGAAGATCAAAAGGTGACGACGAGAGGACAGAGCGGTGCCTGACCCCTATGCTGAACTGCTTCATCGAAGACGTGTACCAGAAGCGCTGGTACAAGATCTGGGCGGTAGCGACGGCCACCTGCTTTCTGGGGCGAGCAGTGCGTTACGCGTGGTCGACACGGGTGGTCTGGACACGCACTGTTTGAGAAGGACGCCGGCTTGGTGTATGAGTTTGCAGCCAAACGCTCTGAGATCCTCCTCCAGTTCTGACGGGATGCCATCCTCGCAGGACGGTGTTCGTTCGATTTGGGCGAGCGTCGCAAGAGGGACGAGGTCGGGCGCTGCCATTCGACGTACGGGAGGTATGTAAATGTAAAGTAGACCAAACAAAGAAAAGCGCGTAGGAGTGTGAAACACGCGACAAGTCTTACTTGCATGTCGAATCTCCCCACCAAACCCGAGCCGTCAAGGACAGCGAACGCGTGGCCCGCAGGCGACGAGCGGCGTTCGAGTGGCGCCGGGCGCACATCACCAGACCGGTACTCATATCAACGGGGCGACAGAGACTGGGACAGAGATGGGCGCGACCGCGAAGGCTGGAGCCGCTCGCGTTACGTTCCCAGTGGACAGAGGTCGCCTTACTCCTCACGTTACACAGATACTTATGTTTCCAGCTCTCGTGACACCTACCATGGAAGGGACTACCGCGCCAGAGACGACCGTAGGAGAGACTGGGATCGCGACCGAGACTGGGACAGGGGTAGAGACAGGGACCGGGACCGGGACCGGGGATACTATAAACGAGACGAGGTCTGGACGCCTCGAGATGACTATAGTCCAGACCGTCCTGGCGTGAGTCGAAGAGGTTATGATTCCAGGAACTTTGACTGGCCCGAGCGGGACAACTACAGAAGGGAAAGAGACAGGGAACGACCGAGGAGCTGGAACCGCGACGAGCGGCCCAAAGATCGCGAAAATGACCGACGACATGCTTCCCCTGTCTATCGACCTGCACCAATATCCCCGCGCCGCGGTGAGACCCGTTGTCATTCATACTAGTGCAAATACTCATAATGTAGTAGATTATCGTCATGAATCTTGTTCTCCTCCCCGCCGAACACAGCCGACGTATTCATCTCGGGAAAGACGTTCGACTTCTCCCAGAAGCGTCGGAAACAGGTCCCGTAGATCGCCACCCATGTCTCGTGCACGGCCTGAGCCGGCGGATACCCATCCACCTCACGATGTCCCTCGGCCCCCTAATAGCCCGTCTCCTAGCAGAGCAAGTCCCAGCCCAAAGCAATATCCACGATCCGCTCCGAGTCCTTCATGGTCGGATCCCGAGCGCCATGCTGTCGAGACAGCGGATCGTCAGCTCCACCAATCCCAGAGAGAAGACGCATCTCCTATCAAGGTAGAAGACCAACCCGTTGAGGATGCTCTTGTTACGGATGGTCGAATGGACGTCGAGGCGACTACGGAAGCGGTTGTTCAAGAAAAAGATCGCTCTGGCAACCAAGAGGGGCAACCGCACGCGAGAGCAGATCCCAGCTCCCCGACGGAGCGCCAACAGCAATCAATACCGAGTCCTGAAACTGTTGCTGCTGAGCCATCAAAAGAAGTAGCTGTCACACAACCATACTTGCCAATTATTCCTAGGTATGATGCGAAGCCCAAGTTTAGCGCCGCATATGAGACCGAGGCGAGTTTGTTTCATTAGATTGTGCTGATTAATGGCTCACAACTCCGTTTCTATTAGTACAATCGACTGGAAGCCCACCGGAGTCATACTGCAGCAGAGTGCCGCAGGTGCTCCAAAGCAAGCCGTCGCGCATTTCATGAGCTGGAGATGGCCACGTTGGAGCTGCGTGCAGCGCAGCATCGCCGAGAACTCGCGGAATCACACCGCAAGAAGGCACACCATGGACAGCTTGGGATTGATGCCGAGATCGCGGTGAACAAATGATCGTGATCGTAATAAGTAGTACATTAACGCGAACACGAGACTTGGTTGCGTATGATGTGCGTCCGAGACAGATCGGAAGGCAACGTACAGAAAAAAACATGAGTCAGGACGGCAGAGGATGACAGGGACACGAGCAAGTACCTGCATTGCCTTGAGATATATTGAGCTGCGGCGTGGGATGGTAGGACGATCAAGAGACCGAGATATCGGATGGATACACACGGTGATACACTGCCGGATGTTCTCCTGCAGGCCGCTGCCTCAGGAGGGTTGTAGTCGGAAAATCACGCGGGCCGTCAAAAGAGTACTGGGCGCTGGGAGGAGCGTGTGAACCGGTCAGGGGCAACCAAAGGAAAGAGGACGAACCAAGACGAAGTATGGAGAGGCTGGTGTTTGGAAGGGAACTGAGGTGGCCCCATGACGTATGAGGCTGTGACAAAGAGGGCAATCCTGCGTGGGGGAAGCAATGTCGAAGGGACGGAATGCATGTGTGTGATGGATCGATATAATACAGGTGAGGTATGCTGTGAGTATGATGCAGATACATGTGCGGCGTGGATGCGAGTTGCCACCCGGTACGATCAGACTGCTGCGGGTGGCAACATGGAAGAGCGCGATAAGAAGGCTGTCGGGTGACAATGTGTGAGAGAAGAGCAAGGGGGGAGACCCTGATGTGAGAGAGACGCGCATATAGGGAGGTTATGTGCGGTGGTTGCCAGAGCGATGGGAGCTGAGGGGAGGGTGATCGCTAGGGCGTGATCTGCATCGGTGTGCACCGGGACGACGCTTTGAGTGTGGGAGGGGGACGTCGTCCCTGTCTCGCTTTCGCTTTGAGGGACGGTGGGTGTACGGGGGATGGGATAGATCCTCGTCTGTGTCTGGGAGGTCGAACTGGAGGAAGGTGGGGGAGTGGTATGGGAGTGGACGGGGAGCGATGAGGGGGGCGTTGCAGACGACATGGAGGGCGTCTGGTGGTGGTGACGGGAAAGAGAGGGAGAGGAGGTTGTCGATGGGGGAGAGGAGAGAGGACATTGGGAGGTGCGATGATGTCCATCGTCGAGGTTATAAGGGAGCGCGATAACGTAAACATGGACACTCCATCATGTCCTCCACCATCATACAGCACGTGCTCAAGCTCAAGCCCTACTTGGTCCGCCGCAATTCACGCGGTGCACTTCCCGTCTATTCCGACGTTCGCAACGGCGTAACGCGATACACTATCAGAAACGTAGACGGCCATGTCGACGTGAGCTAGCTCTCCCTTTCAGTCCTTCTCCCTCACACCACCGCAGTCGCTCGCTTACGACCTCAGACGGTCCCTGGCCTCATCATTACACCCACACCGCCTCACCGTCAAGGTCCACAACCAGAGACACATCATCCTCTCTGGCGGCCGCTTCAAGAGAGACGTGATGGCGTGGCTCACAGCCAAGGGTTTTTGACACCGTCTATCCATAGTCCTTGTCGTTACCACGTAGCCATCGTATCCTCGACATGTCCATGAGTCAGGCTGAGCTACGTGCTCGTGATAGTGCTTGTCCATTGCAAACCAAAGTTTCGTAATATCTTTTTATTTTTTTCTCGCACGCAAGGATCTCCACATATCTGTCATCTCTCTTTCTTTTCGTTCTACCCTCGCCATGTCTGCTCCGGTTCCTCCGACGCCTTCTCCCCCCTTCGCAAACGGTCCCGCAACATCCAGCGGCCCTGCACCCGCACCCACACGCGTCGCCCAGCGCGATGGTGGAAACACCAGCCTAGGTACCTTCGGAGTACGTATCCACTCATCCTCGTATACTACCCCATGGTCACCTTCCTAGGTCAAGTCTGGTCTCGCTCAGATGCTCAAGGTACGTCTCCACTTTCTCCTTTCACGTCACTTTGACGTGCCTGCCCACGAATGGCTACATCTGTTAGGGTGGCGTCATCATGGACGTCGTCAATACCGAACAGGTAACCTTTTGTCGCTCGAAATAGAATAGACCACCGTCCGACCCGATACGCATACATAGGCCCGTATCGCAGAAGAAGCAGGTGCCTGTGCCGTTATGGCACTAGAGCGTGTTCCCGCCGACATCAGGGCTGAAGGGGGCGTCTCACGAATGGTAACGTCACGCGACGTGCTATTTCCACGCACACGGCTGACGCCAGTTGCCACAGAGCGACCCTGCGATGATCAAGGACATCATCAACGCCGTTACTATCCCCGTCATGGCAAAAGTTCGCATCGGACACTTTGTCGAGGCACAGGTACATCGAACATGTTTCCGATCACGTTGTATCTCATGTCTGGCATACCTCAAAATTAGATACTCCAGGCGGTCGGCGTCGATTATATCGATGAATCAGAGGTCCTGACGCCTGCAGACGAAGAACACCACATTAACAAACACAACTACAAAATTCCCTTCGTATGCGGCGCCCGCAATCTAGGCGAGGCACTACGTCGCATCTCCGAGGGCGCGGCGTTCATCAGGACAAAGGGTGAGGCAGGTACGGGCAACGTTGTCGAGGCCGTTCGTCACCAGCGCGCCATGACGAGTGAGATCCGCAAGGCGAGCATCATGAACGAGGAAGAATTATATGCATACGCCAAGGAGATACAAGCCCCATTCCACCTATTAAAGGAAACTGCCCGTTCGAAGCGACTTCCAGTCGTCAACTTTGCCGCTGGAGGCATTGCGACTCCAGGTACGTACACCACATCGATCGGCGTGCGACCCACTCAAAAGTCCCTGCAATAGCGGACGCCGCACTTATGATGCAGCTTGGCTGTGACGGAAGTGAGTCGACGCCTCACTGGTCGAAACACGCGTAGTAATCATATGCATCCAGTCTTCGTCGGATCTGGTATTTTTCACGTGCGTCTTACATGTTCATGTTCGACTTGAAACTTGATTGGATCTCATCACCCCCCAAGTCTGGGAACCCCGCCAAGAGAGCGAGGGCTATTGTCCAAGCTGTACGCTCTCCGCAATTGCGTGCACCATGATTCGCTGACTCCGAAACGCCAGGTTACGCATTACAACAACCCCAAAGTTCTCGCCGAGGTACGGAACGCAGATAGGATGGATCAGCGAAAGAAACTTATGTGGCCTCCACAGATCTCCGAGGATCTTGGCGCACCCATGGTCGGTCTTACTATGTGAGTCCCGCTTATCATGAAAGCAACTCGCACAACATTCCCCATTTCTCATTATTCGTACAGCGATTCAAACTTGAAAGGCGGTCGGCTCGCGGAAAGAGGATGGTAGGTTAAATGGCGGCAGATACGAACCCCTTTAGATCACATGTAAAACATCTTTTTCAACATGTTCTTGTGCGCCCTCTGGAAGCCGCTCCTCCATTTATCAATGTTAAAGGTGCTTCCACCCGACACGACGGAGGCAGAACTGTCGTCGAACCTGAGCTCGGGCGGGAAATGGAAGCCGGCACGACTGCAGACAAGCTTTTCCAAAGGTCAGCATGCTACTACCAGACTGCTCACCCACGTACATCGGCATCTGCGGGTCAAAGGTGAGTATAGACCCAAGACGGACCCGCCAGGATGACTCACAATACACAGGAGCTGGGATGGAGACAGACCGGGTCGCTCGGGCGAAAGCATGACACAACGCAAACGAGAGTTCCTGCAAGCTAGAGCAAGATTCAGTCGCTGCGTCTACCTTGTTCATGAGCTCCGCAAACGCTTACACCTCAATGCTGCTTCCGAAATTCTCGTCGCGGATGATGATGTAGTGAGAAGGCCTACTCGCTGCGAGGGAAATCATGGATGCGAGACGCCAACGAACCATACCATGCGAGGCACTTACTTCCCAGCAAACCGCCGTGAGACTGCAAGTAGAAGTCCTTGGCGATGGGGTTTCCAATGCCCTGATCTGCAACGAATCCTGCAGGGCAGTTCCCAGACCTGTCTGCGTCCCTTCTACAAGACCGTGATGTTGATGCTAGACAAAAATTGGACGGAAACCTACTCGTTTTGCGGGAAGAACCGAACGTGATGACTAGAAAGCATACGCATAGATAACTTGGCGTACAAGTAGACATGGAACACTCACCGCTTTCCTACGACGACGAAAGTCAAAGTGGGTTTTGGCTGTTGCACGTTTCGTGCCTTCCAGAGTTCGTCGATAGAGGCTTGGCAATAAAGCGCTCGAGTTGTGCTCTCAGAAATGCGGCAGAAATTACCTTTGATGTCGTTGAATTCTTTCTCCGCGACGTTGACGTATTCTCCCTCAGACAGTCCGTCTCGGAAGAATATGATACGCTGCGGGATGGCAAAGTTGGGTTGATACGCGAGGACGAAATCAGTGATTGCTTGCTAATGAACAACTCAGTAACTTCTGTCAGGCCAGACCCTACAGAGCTCCACTCACTTGCACCATGGGCTGCAGCTGTTCTATTGTCTCCATACGGGGCGGCTGAACGGTTGTGTACGCATGATACTGCATTGCATGTGTGTCATAAGAAGCAACTAGAGAAGCCACCGAAGGCTGGTCATGCACACCCGGTGCAGGGTGTCCTACGTCAGCCCCTGTTTTTATTCAGCCAACTTCGCTAGATGCGAATGGGAAGGTTTAAATTCACCCATGATCATGTACGGGCTATGGGAAAGCTTTTGTAGTACCGAGGACTGAGGTACTGCATTGACACCGCCCAGTTTCGCATTTATTCTTCCAATAGGAACATCAAAGGGGTTTGCCAAGTAAGATCGATCAATACTCACTTCATTGCCACATTATTACAGTACTGGTCATTCGCACGAGCAACTTTATCAGCACGCTGAATGAATTTACCAAGTCAAGAGGTCGTAACAAGTTCAAGAGTCAACACTCACCACACACTGAGTGACCACCTATAATAAACCGATGTCATTTGTACGGTCCAAGCCATTAAAATTACTTACCCCATGCAGAACATCCCCATGTCGCTTGACCTGGGTCCGGATTTCCAGGGCGGAAGGGGGAAGAATAACCAAGATTAAGTCGGGTTGGGCAGCACTACCAGTAGCCTGTTGAGCAGCCTGGATTAAATCCTATCACGTGGAATTCAGGCATAGTAACGGTCTTCAGTGGAAAACACTGACTTGAGATACATTGTTTCCAGTTCCTCTGATGTAGACTCGGAGAGGGTCCATATCTTCTAGGATATCAGACATCCCTTCGGCAAGAAATTTGAGATGGCATACCCATCCCTGCCAAGATTAGAGAATAAGGGATGAAGACAGTAAACATTGAATTACACACACCTAGCTTCTGGCAATTCTGTTGAATCATAGTTACAAACCTCTCGTTTGCTTGTCTATCTCTTGGTTGGCTGTAATCAACAACGGCCCAGGAGTTAATGTGTCTCGGCTGTGAGAACTGCTGATTAACAGCATTCCAAGCCCCAAACTTTGGAATCTACAGCGAGATAAGACAAAACATTTATTCTGTTTGACGAATGTTTTACCAATGGGTTGGAACTATTTCTGTATCTCATGGGAGGAGCCGATAAAACTTTGCCGTCAATGATGGTCGGCACCGTGGCTACCTGCATTCCAGCATCTCTCACGAAAGGTGATGCAGCATAGTCCAAGGCCTCATAGAAATGTCCAAGGTTAGGGGAGTATGATCTACCAATCCCAATACTTACCGCGCCAGCACCCACAATTCCACGGTGGATGGACTCAAGTCGAGCCTTGGGTTTGTCGGAGGTGAATTCGACCATCTTCTTGGTTAGTTCTTGGGGCAGTCTACGCGTAAATCGCTGGTTGGGTGCGACGATGCACAGCTCGATGGGTACAACGTTGCTTCTTCCAATCCTCACGCCAATAGCATCCGGGAACCTGAGCGTAACGCCGTACGCTCCCCTAAAATAAGCCTACGTGCAGTAACCAGTGAGCGCGAAGATGCATGTACAATGCGAAACGCACCTCAATTGTAGTGTTCTGCACGGGGCCGTCGCCGTCTTTGTTCCATTCGAATTTTATAGATCCAGCACGAGGAACGAGCGTTTCAATTTTCCTCTTTCCCTTACGGTGCGTGAACGTAACGAATGTAGCCTTGAAGAATTTCGTGAGTCTCGAAAGCTCAGGCCCTTCGTTCAAGTTGAGCGCCCGAGGGTTGTTCGACCCCAAGAAGCCCAGGGCAACCTCGGGCATAGGACCTTCTTGGTAGCTAGAACATGCGATCAGCAAGCTCCCTGAAGTGCGGACGGGGCTTACATGACGCCGCAAGTGGTGTCAATATTAACCAGCAGCGCCCGAAGCGCTGGACGAACGCTCCTACGCGCTCATGGCGATCAACATCGAGGGCCTATCGTCAGATGTCAGATATAGACTTACTGATAGTACCCTCTGAAGACCTCAAGACCGCCTCCAAGAGCCCGGCTGCCTGCCTCTCGACAAAAAAAGGCTTTCACGTTGTTAGGATATTTACTAGGCGACAGTTGACATCGGCAATCCGAGCGTACGTCCGGTTCACAAGAGGTGACTCACAGATTTGGAGCTTGACGTACGATCAGTTGGACCAAATTTATGGCAGTAGTCGCACGGGGAGTGAGCTGCTTGGTATGACCATCGAGGAGGTGTTGAAGATCCCTGACGCGTCATGAATGACTAGCAAGTTAAACCCCCAAGGCGGCGTACTCGAAGGTGATTGGCGCGGCATCAACACGGCTTAACGTGACGTTGAAGACGCCGCGCGACGGACCTGCTCCCTCTCTAGGTTGGCGGTCCGACATGTTGACTTCAAACTGTCGGATGCGTGATCGGTAGGTTATGCAGTGATCGGCCCCTCTGACGAACTTACCGTGGCCGAATATCCAAAGGGCAGGACGGTCGGAGAGAATGCGATGGCATCGCTGTCGTAGATAACCTTGGGATTGAACACGCCTGGCTGGGCGTGGTTCTGGAGTCTCTCGAAAACTTCGATGCGTCTACGCGATTGGTTCTTAGGTGACAGCTTCTTGTCGTCGAACGCTGGAGGAGCACAAATGAACGGACATGACACATGGTTGTACATAGGCTGGGAACACTCACATACTGCGTGCGTGATCGCATGGGAATCAGCGTCAACGTCGCGCGGTGACGGCGTGCCAACGAAGCTCACCGTCATACTGATAGTACGGTCTCTTTGGAAGCCCTGTGATCTTGAACGAGTTAGTGATGACCTGAAGTCGTCTAGTACCCTGTGGAGGCCCCCCAGAATAAGACATAGGATAGATGAAGCGTGATGGTGAGAAGTAGAGGAGAGGGGAGACCTAGTGGGTAACAAGAAGAGTGGTCGGCTTTTGTATCGCTCGTCCGTCTCATCAAGACCAATGGGAACATGATGATGCCAGGGTAGATTATTGGAGTCACCTGGCGGAGACAGGCGGGTCTCGTTATCAAATCTCCATCTCGCTTTCGTCATATCAGCTACCCTCGCACATAATGATGACTAGAATTAAAAAAGGACAAGCAGCAGACAGACAGAGGGCAGCTTCGAATGGAAAACCAACACACGTTCAACTACAGTGTAGCAGTACTTCGATGGAGGGAAGGTAGTATGGAAACGAAAGAATATCGCTCCTATTGTACCGCATGGGTGATGCTGACGATATCCTCGATTAAGCTGATGTCAATGAAACGTAAAAAAAGTTCCGCCAGTACACCACAGGTGTGCCAGTTCAGCAGCACCCACCAGACTGCTGCTGCTGTACAGACTGGCCAGGACTGACAGTCGAGGACTTTGCGCCTCCCGCGGCTGTCGATGTGGATCCCATTCTGGAGGGACGCTCAGCTTCTCCGCTTGCACGCTTGGGGAATTGCTTACCTATCTTTGATCTGTTTGGCCATAGTCAAAAACGCCTGCTCGACATTGGTTGCGTTCTTGGCGGAGGTCTCCAAGAAGGGAATGGTCAATTGATCAGCAAATTCCTAGAGTAGAGTAGAGTTGAGAAAGGTGGGCAAGGGGATATGAATCAGAGCGATTACCTTTGCCACGCTGTACTCGACCACCTTCTTGCTTGTAAGGTCGGACTTGTTCCCCACCAACAACTTGTTTACGCCTTCTGACGCATACCGGTCGATTTCTTGAAGCCATTGCTTGACGTTCGTAAATGTATCTGGGGGATTTAGGACGACCACTGTTGAACCAAGGTGGTAACGTCTTACCATTGTCCGTGACATCGTACACGACGATGATGCCGTGAGCGCCCCTGTAGTAGGATGATGTGATCGTGCGGAAACGTTCCTGACCTGTTTGATAGTTGTCAGGAAGAATGTTTCGAGGGTCGCAAGGACACGTACCAGCAGTGTCCCACTGTGAATGCGCATTGGGTGGCATCAGTGATGTTTAAAAGGAACTATAGTGAATCACGAGCGGAAGGGCTCGTGGGTGACTTGTAGCGTCCGAGGAACAGCCAACGAACCCTGGGACAAAGAAGCTGAAACAGCGACTCACGATCTGGAGCTTGACAGTCTTTCCTTCGAGCTCGATAGTTCGAATTTTGAAGTCTACTCCAATGGTACTGATGTAGCTCTCCGTGTATGTGTCGTCTGCAAACCGAAGAAGCAGACAGGACTGGAGGGAGATGGATTTTGAGTGAAGTGATGTGGGTTGCCGTAGGACGGAACGCACCTTTCCGACACCGGAGTCGCCGATGAGGAGAAGCTTGAAGAGATAGTCGTACTCGCTGGTATGCATGATGTTCGGGGGTGAACGTCGCTTTGAACGGTGAGGTCGGTGGTGGAGAGAAGGGCGGGATGAAGGAGCCGTGTGCTGCGTGACGGCGTGGCGTGACCCTGCCGTACTGCCACATCCGAGTCGCAACCAAATGCATGTTGGCATAGGTATCAGTGCTACACTACCAAGAGACTATTATTCTTTGTTGGGTGGGCTATCCAGAAAGCTCACGCAGCCAAAGAAGCCAACTCTCGTA
>JBBPKV010000291.1:0-16683 GCA_038089455.1 Tylopilus cf. leucomycelinus
GTTTCTACACAGTCCTGGGAAAATGCCTGGACTATAAAGACTTGTATCATGCATTTGAATAGGATCACTTATCGGGTTTCACTTCGTTTTCAGTTTCCGTTCGAGTCCCTCTCCGTTCGTATCCTCGCCGCCGTTTCGCCCATTCATCTCTTCGCCGTTTGCCATTCGTTCCATTGCCGCTTGTTCGTCCTTCGTAGTCCGATATTTCGGACCATTCGTTAACAGTCCGAACTACGCCGGACCGGTCTATTCCAAGCAAGGATTATTGTCTTAGCTACCCCTTCTACCTTGGTTGCCTTTGGAATCCCTGGGACGAGCTTTTACTCGCTCCCTTCATTTAGCTCAACTTCACCATTCACCTTGGTGGTCAGCACCCACACCTTATCTATTCTTCTTACATCGCTCTCTACGTTTACAGATCGGTTTCTCGCGTCAGCTCAGGTTCTCGTACAGGTACCATCCCTCGTGTTCAAGATGTCCATCGTGTCTCGTGTCAGTCCGATGTCGGTCCATTTCTATCCGTGCGTAGTTCGTCAGTCCGAGTCTGATTGACAGTCCACTTTTCAGTCCTGTTCGTAGTCCGAGTTCGGACACGATCCTTTATTTTCTTATTTTCTTCAACATCTATTACTTCGAACAAGTCATAAGTCACCTTTCTGTCACAGTCACATCAGTCACAGATCGGACAGTATTCCATTTGGACTACAAATATTCGTTGACAGTTTCATATGGGCCTTTGACTTGACCTTGTGGCGTCCTTTGACAGGACCACATGTTTCTACACAGTCCTGGGAAAATGCCCAGACTATAAAGACTTGTATCATGCATTTGAATAAAAAAAAAAAAACTTATCAGGTTTTACTTCGTTTTCAGTTTCCGTTCGAGTCCCTCTCCGTTCGTACCCTCGCCGCCGTTTCGTCCATTCATCTCTTCGCTGTTTGCCCTTTGATCTATCGCCATTTGTTCGTCCTTCGTAGTCCGATATTTCGGACAATTCGTTAACAGTCCGGACTATGCCGGACCTGCCTATTCCAAGCGAGGACTATAGTCTTAGCTATCCCTTCTATCTTGGTCGCCTTTGGAATCCCTGGGACGAGCTTATATCCCTTCATTTAGCTCGACTTTACCATTCACCTTGGTGGTCAGCACCCACACCTTGTCTATCTTTCTTACAGCGGTGCCTTGTGCAGTGCAGAGCAGTGCTGTGGCAGTGTAAGGTGGTGCATGCTATGCGGTGGCTGTGCAAAGCAGTGCATGGCTGTGCATTGCTGTGTAGGTGGTGGTGCAATGCAGTGCAAGGCAGTGTGGGGCAGTGCCAGGTGGGTCATGTGATTGTCATGGTTGTACTCATGAGTCATTAGGCGTGTGCACATAAGTGCATAGAGTGGTGCACGAGTGGTTAGAGTGGTGTGCATGCATTAGGATGATGGTAGTGGCGACAGTGTTGAGTAGTGGGAGCTAAGGGCGAGTAGGCCGTTATAGGCATGCGAGTCTTATGGTGTCTTAGCTGAGTGTACTCAATGTTCTGGAAAAGGCAGAGTATCCCGTGAGAGCTGGTCATGTGGTCACGCAAAGGTCACGAAAAGATCATATTGTAACATCTTCATTACTTGTGATGTGAATTGTGGTCCTCTGTCAGATACGATGCTCTTTGGTATCCTGTGGTTCTTCCAAATGTGATGCATGTAGAGGCGTGCGGTGTCGAGTGATGAGATGGCTTTGGTGTAGAGGATGAAAACTACTTCTTTTGAGAACCAATCAATTGCAACGAGTACTGAGTCATGATCGTGGGAAAGGGGTAGATCTGTTAAGAAGTCTACTGAGATGTCTTCCCAGGGTGTGTTAGGGATTTCTAAAGGGAGGAGTTTTCCTGCTGGAGGTTTGTTGGTGCCTTTGAAGTGTGCGCATCTATCACATCGTGAGATGTAGTCTTTGATGTCTGTGGTCATGTTGGACCAGGTGTAGCTGTGTTGCATCAGCTCTATGGTTTTGTTGTAACCTAGGTGCCCTGCAACTGGTGTGTCGTGATGAAGTCAGATGACTTTGAGTCATAGGTCGTGATTGTCTGGTATGATGATGCGACCTTGAGAGTCATGATGAAGATCTTCTTCTCCTATAAGATCCTTCATACACTGGTATTCCATAGTGATATGCATGGCTGAGGTGGTTGTGATTTGTTCAGGTGGGATGATGAGTACTGCTTTATTGTCGTCGGACACTCCTTTACTATGATCCTCATGTTGAGAGAGTGTGTCTGGTTTTCCCATTTGTGAACCTGCTTTGTGTACCCATTTGAAGTTGAAGTGTGACAGGTATTGAGCCCAGCGGGCTTGGCAGTGGTTAAGGTCTTGTCATTGCATGAACCATTGTAGGTTGGCATGGTTATTCCATATCTCGAATTCATGTTGAGCGTCTTCAAGATAGTGTCTCCATTGTTCAAGACTGTGGATGATGCTAAGCATCTCTCTGTCAGTGATGGGGTAGTTTCTTTCTTCAGGTGTGTACACGTGTGAAGCAAATGTGATAGGGTGAAACTTGTTTTTGTGCTCTATGGAAAGTACTGCACCAGCTGCAATGTTGGAAGTGTCCGTTTCCAGGCAAAACCATTTATCATTGTTGGGGAACATGAGTATTGGCACGGTGGTGAAGCATTGTTTAAGATCATTGAAGGCCATTTGTTGGGCATCAGCCCAGACAAAGGGTTGATCTTTCTTTGTTAGGTCATGAAGGGGGCAAGCAATCTTTGCGTAATTGTTGATGAAGTAGCAATAGAAGTTTGCTAGACTGAGGAAGCTTCTTACGGCTTTCACTGTCATAGGAGTAGGCCAGTCGAGTATGGCAGATATTTTGTCTGTGTCCATCTGGATTCCATCAGGTGTGATCGTCATTCTGAGGAATTCAACTTGAGTGGCATGGAATGTACACTTCTCTGGCTTGGCATATAAGTCATTTTCTTCTAATCATCATAACACTTCGAGTACGATTTTGTCGTGCTCAGCCATATCATTAGATTTGGTAAAAACCATGATATCATCAATGTAGATGACAACCGATGCTTCGAGGTCCGAAAGGATATCATTCATCATGGTTTGAAATGTGACGGGTGAGTTGGCGAGACTAAAGAACATTATGAGGGATTCGAATGTGTTACGATTTCATACCTTTATCGATGTCTGTTCCTTCTTTCTCTACGACTAGTGGTCCGCCAATGGCACGGTAGACCTACCTTTATCTTCAAATACTCACTTCTTACCCTCAGCCCCGCTTCTTGGAACCTGACTCTCTTGTAACTCGTTGGTCCTGCCAATTTACCTTCTGACTCTTCTCTTCCATATGGCAGAACCCCTTCCAGTTGACCTTCATCAGTTTATCTCATTCTATTCTCCTCCATACTGATGAAGGTATGTTGGGTCAGAACACTTCTCTTGGACTCGTATCTCCTCTAGCCGACTCTCTTATGTCAGCCACGTATCCCCTATTCTTCATACTTCCAGATGATTCTCTAGCCTTCCATGCTTAGTCATCATCTAGTATTTATACCCAGATGAGCCCTGTAATCCTTACTTTCAATCTACGCAATTTACATTGATCATCGTCCTAAGAGCGATTCTCTTAGTCCTCGACCAAGTACTCTGCTTGCTGTCCGATTGACAGTTAGACAAACCACGACTTCTTGATCTTCGCTATTGGAGACTAGTGGTAGTGTGCGACTCTTCGTGAGGTCCTCGCGCTAGTTCTCCCTGAACGTTCTTGCACGTTGAAAGACGTTCTGCATAACAAAAGATCGAAAGTGTTCTTTGTCCCTCCTCTCTAGGAGTAGAACCTCCATCTAGTCACCACGTCGTATCGAACTCCCAGTCCCATCATCACCAGCGACGACGAAGACACCACCCAGTTAACCCCAGAAACCAGACCCCAGTATATCCCTCGCCGTCTTGCAGGGAAAGCCTCTATTCCACCAACCAGCAGCCCTAGACGACGTCCACTCGACACTCCCCCAAGCACCACTCAGACACCCAGTCCCGTAGCAACCAGTACCCCAGGCCCTAGCAACCCTAGGCCCGCAGTAACCCCAGCCTTCCCATGAGTTGGAGTCCTCCCCTCCGGACAACCTGTCCTAGTCCCAGCTCAGACTCCACTACCGAGACCACCTATCCCAGTACAACCACCTCGAACTCCTAGCCCTGTCATCATGGCCACCCCTGAAATCAAAGTAGCCCTCCCAGCCAACTTCACTGGCAAAGCCATTGATGCCACTAGATGGATCAAAGGCATGAACGCCTACTTTCTGTTGAACGCCACCATTTACAACATGGAACAAGCTAAAGTCCTCACCGCCCTTAGTCACATCTCTATAAGCGACGGAACTACTTCTAACTTCATATCCAATTGGTATACCAAAGCCACTGACCCTACCATCCCTGCCCGAGACAAAACCTTTGAGCGTTTTTCTGAAGATTTCACTACCACGTTCTACCCCTTTGATGAACAAGCCACAGCCCAAAGGGACCTTTATCAGCTTACCCAGAAATCCCTTCGCCGTCCCAATGGAGAAGTAGATGATGGATTCCAGAAGTACATCACCGAATTCCAGACCCTCGCCACTAAAGCAGGGATTACCGATGCCAACACTCTCATCGACCAGTTCTCCGTCGGACTAGACTGACGTATTGCCACCATGATACTCTCCATGGTGACCATCCCTACTACCCTCAATGATTGGGTCCAGAAGGTGAAGACCTTCCACGCCCAACTCGCTCGCATTAATGCCCTACGAGGGCAACGTGGAGCGCCCTCCCACTTTTCCCAGTCCCACCCTCAACGTGACCCAAATGCCATGGACATAGACGAACTCATCGCTTTACCTAAGCTCACTCCAGCTGAGCGAGCTTGATGCATACGAGAAGAAGCTTGCTTCAAATGTCGGAAGAAGGGACATAGTGCTCGAGACTGTCGTTCCTCCTGGTCCCCCAGAAATAATACCCCATCCTCATCCCAACCTCGTTTTCCAAATACTCACCCTAGACCTCAGAACCTCCGATCCATCGAAGCCCAAGAACCTTCGACCTCAAAAATCCCGCCTACAGAATTAGAAACCTTCATCCAATCTCTTCGCCTCAAAGGTGAAAAAGATGAGAATGTCCTTCAAACCCTTCGCATCTGTTATGAAGAACAGCTGATAGAGAAGAGGGAAATTGTTGCTCATGTTGAAACATCGGATTTTTGAACCAGGAAGTGGTTTCGACGTCCTCTTCCCATGACTTAGACCATGTACTGTTAGGGATACCAAATGAGAGAACTATGCACCTCCCAGTCACCCTGACTCATAAGTCTCAAATCGTCGAAAGCGTCGCTCTCGTTGATAGTGGAGCAACAGGAAATTTCATTGACATCAATCTCCTCACCAAGATACGGTTTCCTTTAAAACGACTCCAAGAACCTCTTGTCGCCAGAAACATCGACGGAACTCCTAACTCCCAAGGAACAATTCAATGGAAGGTCTATGTCACCATCACCATCGGGTCTCATCAAGAAAGACTATACCTTATGGTCACCAACCTAGGATGGAATCAGATCTTTCTAGGAATGCCATGGTTACAGAAATGGAACCCGTCCATTGACTGGCTGAAACAATCTGTTCACATCCTTCCGTCGCCCCACATCCTTAACGAGAATACCCCCCAACGATATCTACTCCACTACCTGGGACTTGAAGCAGACAGAAAAATAACCCACCAACTCGCTAAATGGAAACGATGGACTGAGGAATTGACGGCATCTCTTCGTGAGTACCCCCCTCACACATCCGAAAAAGCAATAAACAAGATCACCATCTCCACTCAATTGGCCCAAGAGGCAGGCATCAAAGAACAACAAATTCCGTCCTGGTGTAAAGACTATGAAGACGTCTTTTCCGAGAAACTACACAACCAATTACCCTCACATCGCCCTTATGACCACACCATCGAACTCCGTCCTTCTTTCACCCCCAAGATCGCTAAGGCATATGCCTTAAATCCGGCAGAGCAAGAAGCATGCAAAGCCTTCGTTGAAGAACATCTGAAAACTGGCCGTATCGTCCCATCGAAATCTCCTCAGGTCTCCCCATTCTTCTTCGTACCAAAGAAAGATGGATCCCTTTGCCCATGTCAAGACTATCGATACCTAAACGCTCACACTATTCGAAATGCATACCCCCTCCCTCTCGTTTCGGAACTCATCGACGACATGAAGGAATCCACTCTCTTTACCAAATTTGATATCAGATGGGGATATAACAACATCCGCATTCGAGAAGAGGACCAATGGAAGGCTGCCTTCATCACTCCTCTTGGCCTTTTTGAACCCACCATCATGTTCTTCAGTTTTTGCAATGCACCCCCCATCTTCCAAGCTTTCATGAACCACATCTTCGCCAACATGATAGCGGAAAAATGGCTCAAGATCTATATGGACGATCTGGGCATCCATACTAAAGACAACCTTGAACTCCACCACAAAAGGATGTGTCAAGTCCTTCAACGTCTCCGAGAACATCATCTCTCTGTAAAACTGTCAAAATGTCTCTTTGACATCCCCAAAATGGAGTTTTTGGGCATGATTATCGGCCAAGGACGAATCGAAATGGACACTGTCAAATTGAAAGCAGTCCAAGATTGGAAACCTCCTACCACTGTAAAAGGAATACGGTCATTCATTGGATTTGCGAACTTTTACTGCAAATTCATCCCCAACTTTTCCCAGGTAGTTGCCCCTTTAAATCTCCTCACTTGGAAGAATGAACTCTGGAAATGGACTGCATTACAACAAACCGCCTTCGACAAACTAAAATCGATATTCTCATCAGCCCTGGTGCTCCACATCCCTGACACCTTGAAACCCTTTACCCTTATGACCGATGCATCACTTATTGCTGCAGGCGCAATCCTCATGCAAACCGATACCAATGGGGACTTCCATCCCTGCACTTACTTCTCAAAAACCTTCGCTCCGGCCGAACGAAATTATGATATCTATGACTGTGAACTCCTTGCAGTCATTCTAGCTTTACAAGAATGGCGTCAATACCTCCAGGGCACCCCTCATGATGTTACCATCATCATCGACCACAAAAATCTGTCTTTTGTCCGGGATCCCTGCAAACTCTCTCGACGACAAGCTCGCTGGGCCCTATTTCTTCAGGACTTCCCCCTTGTGTGGCAAGTCACTCCGGGATTGAAGATGGCCCCAGCGGATGCTCTATCCCGCAAAGACCTTGTTGATACATCCACTGACAATGCTCAAACATCCATATGTCCTGAACCCGTCATTATTAATGCCCTCGACCTCACTCTCGCCCATCATATCCAATCTTCTTCTACCTCCGATCCATTTGTCCTTCGTGCTATCCGCTCCCTGGCGGAAGGTTCACCCCTCCTCCCTCGCTCTACCATCCATGACTGGACCTATGACCAGAGTCACCTCTACTTCCACAACTGTCTCTACATACCCCCCGAAGCCTGTCATGCTCTTGTATCATCCATCCATGAACTCCCCTCCACGGGCCATGCTGGTCGTTTTCATACCAAAGCGCTCTTAGAACGTGACTTCTGGTGGCCGGGTCTCTCAACATTTGTCAATTCCTTTGTTGCTGGTTGTGCTACCTGCCAGCAAAATAAGATCAATACCCATCCAACGGTACCTCCTCTTCACCCCATCAAATCGTCCACTACCCTGCCATTCCGCCAGATCTCCGTTGATCTCATCACAGATCTTCCTCTATCCCAGGGTTTTGATTCCATCATGGTCGTGGTCGACCACGGCCTTACAAAGGGGGTAATTCTCTGCCCTTGCCACAAAACCATCGATGCAGCAGAAGTCGCTAAGCTCTTCTTCCACAACGTGTTCAAAAGATTTGGCTTACATGACTCCGTCATCTCTGACAGAGGCCCCCAATTCGCATCAGCATTTGCCAGAGAGCTCGCTAGACTACTGCAATATGATGTGAAGCTCTCCACTGCATACCGTCCTCAAACGGATGGATAAACCGAGCGCTTAAACCAGGAATTAGAGACATACCTCCACATCTTCTGTGCCCATGACCCTCACAAATGGGCAGACTTCCTAACCACTGCTGAATTCCACCATAACTCAGTAGTCCATAGCTCTACCAAAACCTCACCCTTCTCCCTCATGCTAGGCTACGAACCCCGATCCTACCCCTCTTTCGGCAAGACGTTTATCCTAGCCTTAGAATAACATCTTTCCCACCTTGATGAAGCCCGAAAAGAAGCCTTAGCAGCACATGACTCAGCATGCTTAGCAATGCAACAGTGTGTTACCTGATGATTCGTCCCCTGGAAAGTTGGTAACAAGGTTTGGCTGGAAGCCACTCATCTCCATCTTCCCTACCCTTCCAGGAAATTGGCTCCCAAACGACAGGGACCTTTTGAGATCACTCAGGTCCTATCTCCCCTCACTTACCGCCTCCGTCTCCCAGCAATGTGGAAAATTCATGACATGTTTCACGCATCTCTCTTATCGACCTATCAAGAGACAACTACCCATGGTTCTAACTTCTCCCGACCACCGCCTGACGTGATTGAAGCCGAAGAAGAATATGAAGTTGATCGGATCATCGGTCACAGAGGGACTGGCAACCGTCATAGGTACCTGACCGCATGGAAGGGATATCCGTCGTTGGAAAACACCTGGGAACCCGAAGCCAACCTGAAACACGCTCGATCTATCCTTCGCTCCTACAAAAGATCCCAGGCTCTTTAAATAATCCAGACATGCCTCGAACGCCTCTAGTCCTCGCCCCTCACCACCGGAAATCCCCCTCTGAGATTGCCCACCAGTTTGAAATCTTCATCACCATCAGCATCACCATAGTCGTTCTTATTGTCCTCTTCGCTGCTATTGGAATAGTCATTGGTCTCAACCACTCCTCTTAACGCTTCCCCTCAAGCAAACTTCTTTGAGAAGTCGGTCTCTTCGTGAGTATCGCCTCAAACTAGTCCCAAGACCCGAAGAAAAGTGTTTCAAAACCCCTTGTGCCAATGTCATCCTCGTCGTCCACCCAGTCTTCCCCCATCTACGACTCGTTTCTTGAAACCCATTTTGTTGATGCCCAAATTTTGCCCCAGGAACATGCCCTCCTACTCTACGCCGCCGTTCTTGAAAACCCAGCCTGTTTTACCGATCTCTCTCGACTTCCTCTTTATGAAGAAGACCTTCTGGCTCAACGCCTTGTTCATATATTTCATGACCTTGTTCGCATTCAGCAGCTACAAACAGCTGCTTCTCCGTCGGATATACCCCCACCATTCGCCTTTTCCAGGAACCTTTCCCTCAGCCACACCATCCGTCAATCCCTCCTCGCTCTCCACGCCTATGGACTCCACAATTACACCAGATGTATAGAACCATCGGTCATCGGACCTACCTTTCGACCCATATACTTAGCCATGGCCCCGGAGGAGTGACGAGAATATCATTCGAAACTCGAACAAATTGTTTCCTGGCGTTCCCCACTGCCCGTTCCTGCACCCACCTTGTCCACATCATCTTTAGCGGATAGAATTTCCTCCAGACCACCCACTCCCGACACCGATGACCCACTCCCGATCCCTGACGAAGGGGACCCTGATGAAGACACCCTAGAGTTGGTACGCAGCTATTACTTTCGACTCTCTGATGGCAAACAGGTCTTATCTGCGCCAACCCGCTCTCTCCCATCTCCCCTATGTTGTCAACATGCCACTCCCTCCACTGAGTGTTTTCATTGCCATGAGAATGGCCATTTTAGGGAGGACTGCCCTCATTATCAATGTTCCAGCTGCCGCGTATTCGCCCCTGGGCATGCCTGTATCTCATACCTATCCACACAATGCGATCTTTGTCTCCACTGGGGACATACCTCCAGATACTGCCCGGGATGCATCTGCAGAACATGTTATCAGCCTGGACACATCGCCAGAGATTGTCCTTTTGAAATTCTATCCCCAGACCAGGCGTCCTTTATTTTCACAGGAAGTGTCGCCCACGACGGACTTGGTGCTTGAACCTGGGGTTCAAGTATACGACGGGGGTAATGTTACAATTTCATACCTTTATCGATGTCTGTTCCTTCTTTCTCTACGACTAGTGGTCTGCCGATGGCACGGTAGACCTACCTTTATCTTCAAATACTCACTTCTTACCCTCAGCCCCGCTTCTTGGAACCTGACTCTCTTGTAACTCGTTGGTCCTGCCAATTCACCTTCTGACTCTTCTCTTCCATATGGTAGAACCCCTTCCAGTTGACCTTCATCAGTTTATCTCGTTCTATTCTCCTCCATACTGATGAAGGTACGTTGGGTCAGAACACTTCTCTTGGACTCATATCTCCTCTACCCGACTCTCTTATGTCAGCCACGTATCCCCTATTCTTCATACTTCCAGATGATTCTCTAGCCTTCCATGCTTAGTCATCATCTAGTATTTATACCCAGACGAGCCCTGTAATCCTTACTTTCAATCTACGCAATTTACATTGATCATCGTCCTAAGAGCGATTCTCTTAGTCCTCGACCAAGTACTCTGCTTGCTGTCCGATTGACAGTTAGACAAACCACGACTTCTTGATCTTCGCTATTGGAGACTAGTGGTAGTGTGCGACTCTTCATGAGGTCCTCACGCTAGTTCTCCCTGAACGTTCTTGGACGTTGAAAGACGTTCTGCATAACAGAATGCTCCTCTGTGGCACACGAAGGTGGCTTTCCATTCGTCTCCTTCCTTGATATGAATGTTATTGTATCTCTACTGTAGGTCCATTTTGGTAAAGAGCTTGGCTCCTTTCAATTTGTCTACGAGCTGGGATATCAGGGGCAATGGGTAGTTGTTCTTGATAGTGTATTCGTTGAGATACCGGTATTCCTACACCATACGTTTTCTGCTGTCTTTCTTAGGGATGAAGAACACAGGTGAGGTTTGAGGTGATTTGGACGGTTGGATGTAGCCTTTGCATAATTGGTTGTTGATGAAGTCTGACACTTCTTGTTGTTTAAGAGGTAATAGGAGAATGAGGCGGCCTTTCTTGGGCTTAAAGGTTTCTTTTAGATCTATAGCATGGTCCCAAGACTTGCATAGGGGCATGCGTTCAGATTCCTTCTTAGAGAAGATGTTGATGTACTTATGGTATTCTTGGAGTACTATGTCTTCCAGTTTGGGGTCGAGTTTAGGCTTAGCCTTGATGTCTTGTTTCTGTAGACTTCATAGGACAAGATGGTCTCGTTCGAGTTCTTGCAGGCATGTGACAGCCTGGTCTTGTTGAGGTTGGAGAGATCTGCAGGATGGTGGACAGTGGTTTATTTTAATTGTGCCAGCGGTCCAGTTGATCTCGGGGTTATGCCATTGCAACCAGGTGTGTCCCAGTATGAATGAATTCTTTCCTAAGTCTGTGACTTCTGCAGTGATGTTCTCACGATGTCCTTTATAGTCAAGAACTAGGTGTTACGATCGTATGCACCACTTACACTTTTTCTTATGCTTACACCCTTGTAAACACCAGACCTTGGGTTCGAGTCCCAACTGGTGACTTTCTTTTGACTAATCGTTTCTTTCTGACATCCATATGATTAGTCAACGGGCCGCTTTGTCATTTCCACCTTGTCATGCTTCGTCAGTGATGGGGCCATCCTTACACCATTCAGACTTCTTATTGCGCCATCGCTTTGTCATTTCTACTTTGTCATGCTTCGTCAGCGATGGTGCCATCCTTACACCATTTAGACTTCTTATTGCGCCATTGCTTTGTCATGCTCACTAATACCGATTAGTCATCATGACTAATCCGCTTACTCATCCACCTCCCAGTAGTATATATACTCGCCTTCACAGTCATGTATTCCTTAGCTTAGTCTTATTAAACTCCTTCGCCTCCAAAGCCTTGACCTCTAAGCTCGATCACTACCTTCGTTGGTAGCTTGATCCCATTGACACTGTCTAGTAGTTGTCGACCGTCGACTACTAGAAACCCTCCGGGTATTACCAGTAGAGTGTTACCTTGTCCTTACGACTCCGTCGTCAAGGAACCCTTGCTGCCACAGGCAGAGCCCTTGCACTTGGGACGTTGCGTCTCTTCATGAGTACCTCCCCAAGGTGCACCTTTGACAGCTAGTCTACGAACCTTGAACAGTCGTAACACTAGGTATGCGACGTGTGTAATGTGGCCAGCAGTATTTGGCATGCCATCGACATTAAACACAGGAATGGGGTTGTTGATTGGTTTCAATGGCATGTTGTGCTTGTGCACCCATTGCTTGTCAATGAATACTTGGTTAGCTCCACTGTCGAGGAGAGCTTTAGTAGCAATGAAGGGGGCATCTTTGGCTCTTGAGGCTATTGTGATATCAAGGGTGATATTGTTCCTTAAGGTAGACGAGATGATTCATCTTGGATCTGGGTTTGATTCCTTGGTAGAGACCCTAGTAGGAATGGAGGGTGTAGGTGAAGTGGAATTAAGCACTGATATGAGGCCTCGGCCGAGCTGTAGGTCAACTATAGGCTCCACTGGCTCTTGAATGAATAATTTAGAGGAAGAGTTGGAGATAGGGGTCATGGTCTCTGTATCGATTGAGTGAATTGCTTGTGTGTCCTGAACACCAGATTCATTCAGAATGCTCGAGTTTTTCCCTGTTTGGATTCAGCGTCTTTCATATCGAAGAAGAAGGCTTTCATTTCTTCAAAGTCCATACTGCGCACTGTGTGAGGGAGTTGTTGTCATTCGTCGACCTATTCATCTTGGTTGGTGGAATGGACGTGGCACTGTCGTTTACAGTTGCGGAAGTGTTTGCCTTTGTACCAGCCACAGTCATGACATTTTGTGGAGGGATAAGAGTAGTCTGGCGTGTAGTGATTCTTTGCATCACAGTTGCGACAGTCTTGGAACCAAGTAGACTTGTTCTGATGTTTTCCTTGCTTGCGGGAAGAGAATGCATTGATCTCTTCAGCTTCTTCGTCAATGGGAGTATGATCTGCAAAGTTGATTTTGTGGACTGTCTTGTAGGTAGATTTGGTAGAGAACAGTCTAAAGGCTTCTCTAGCTTTGCCAACGTTGTGAAGACAGGTCATTGTCTTGTCAATGGTGTCTTGGCATAGTCCGAATTGGAATAGTTGTTGGACTAGCTCGGGGTTGGAATTCTTTTCAAGGAGGTATACTCCATGTTCCTCTGAAATACCTGATTGGTAGTAGAGAGTTCGCCACTTTGTGTTACAATTTCATACTTTTATCGATGTCTGTTTCTTCTTTCTGTCCAACTTGTTGTCTGCCGATGGCACAGTAGACCCACTTATGTCTATAAATACTCACTTCTCACCCTCAGCCCCACTTCTTGGAACTTAACTCTCTTGTAACCCATTCATCCTGTTGATTCACCTTCTGACTCTTCTTTTCCATATGACAGGATCTCTTCCAATTAACCTTCATCAGCTTATCTCATTCTATTCTCTTCCATACTGATGAAGGTACATTGAGTCAGAATACTTCTCTCAGACTCGTACCTCCTCTGGCCAATTCTCTTACGTCAGCCACGTTTCCCCTATTCCTTGCACTTCTAGATGATTCTCTAGCCTTCCATGCTTAGTCATCATTTAGTATTTATACCCAGATGAGCCCTGTAGTCCTCACTTTTGATCTGTGCAATACATGTTGATCATCGTCCTAAGAGCGATTCTCTTAGTCCTCGACTAAACACTCTGTTTACTGTCCGATCGACAGTTAGATAGACTACGATCCCTCGATCTTCGTCCCTTGAGACTAGTGGTAGTATGTGACTCTTCATGAGGTCCTCACACTAGTTCTCCTTGAGCGCTCTTGGACATTGAAAGACATCCTGCATAACAAAAGATCGAAAGTGTTCTTTGTCTCTCCTCTCTAGAAGTAGGACCCCCATCTAGCCACCACATCGTATCGAACCCCCAGTCCCATCATCACCAGCGACGACGAAGACACCACCCAGTTAACCCCAGAAACCAGACCTCAATATATCCCTCGCTGTCTTGCAGGGAAAGCCTCAATTCCACCAACCAGTAGCCCTAGACGACATTCACTCGACGCCCCCCCAAGCGCCACTCAGACACCCAGTCCTGTAACTACCAGTACCCCAGGCCCTAGCAACCCTAGGCCTGCAGTAACTCCAGCTTTCCCATGAGTCGGAATCCTCCCCTCTGAACAGCCTATCCTAGTCCCAGCCCAGACTCCACTACCGAGACCACCCACCCCAGTGCAACCACCCAGAACTCCTAGTCCTATCGTCATGGCCACTTCTGAAATTAAAGCAGCCCTCCCAGCCAACTTCACTAGCAAAGCTATTGATGCCACCAGATGGATCAAAGGCATAAACGTCTACTTTCTGTTGAACGCTGTCATTTACAACACAGAACAAGCTAAAGTCCTCACTGCCCTTAGTCGCATCTCTGTAAGCGACGGAACTACTTCTAACTTTGTATCCAATTGGTATACCAAGGCCACTGACCCTGCCATCTCTGCCCAAGACAAAACCTTCGAATGTTTTTCTGAAGATTTCACCACTACATTCTATTCCTTTGACGAACAAGCCATGGCACGAAGAGATCTCTACCAACTCACCCAGAAGTCCCTTCACCATCCAAATGGAGAAGTAGATGACGGATTCCAGAAGTATATCACCGAATTCCAGACACTAGCCGCTAAAGCGGGGATTACCGATGTCAATACTCTCATTGACCAGTTCTCCGTCGGACTAGACCGACACATCACCACTATGATACTCTCTATGGCAACCATTCCTGCCACCCTCAACAACTGGGTCCAGAAAGCAAAGACCTTCCATGCCCAACTTGCTCGTATTAATACCCTACGAGGACAACGAGGAGCACCCTCCCATTTCTCCCAATCTTGTCCTCAGCGAGATCCTAATGCTATGGACATAGACAAACTCATCGCCCTGCCTAAACTCACCCCAGCTGAATGGGCTTGATGCATACGAGAGGGAGCATGTTTCAAATGCCGGAAGAAAGGACACAGCGCTCGGGATTGTTGTTCCTCCTGGTCTTCTAGGAGCAATACCCCATCCTCATCATGCTCTCGCATCCCAACACCCAACTCTCGTCCAAGACCCCAGAATCTCCAATCCGTTGAAGCCCAAGAACCTTCAACCTTGAAAGTCCCACCTCCTACAGAACTAGAAGCCTTTATCTAATCTCTTCGCCTCAATGGCAAAAAAGATGAGAATATCCTCCAAACTCTTTGCATTTGTTATGAAGAACAGCCTGAAGAAAAGAAAGAAATCGTTGCCAGTGTTGAAACTTCGGATTTTTGAACTGGGAAGTTGTCTCGATGTCCTCTTCCCATGACTTAGACCATGTACTGTTAGGAATACCGAATGAGAGAACTATGCGCCTCCCAGTCACCCTGACTCATAAGTCTCAAATTGTTGAAAGCATTGCTCTCATTGATAGCGGAGCAACAGGAAACTTTATTGATATCAATCTCCTCACCAAGATATGCTTTCCTTTAAAATGACTCCCAGAACCTCTTGTCGCTAGAAATGTAGATGGAACTCTTAACTCCCAAGGAACAATTCAATGGAAAGCCCACATCACCATCACCATTGGATCTCATCAAGAAAGACTATATCTTATGGTCACCAACTTAGAATGGAACCAGATCATTCTAGGGATGCCCTGGTTACAGAAATGGAACCCATCCATTGATTGGTCGAAACAATCCATTCACATCCTCCCGTCGCCCAACATCATTAATGAGAACATCCCCCAATGATATCTACTCTGCTATCTAGGACTTGAAGCAGACAGGAAAATAACTCACTGACTCGCTAAACGAAAATGATGGACCAAGGAATTGATGGTGTCTCTTCGTGAGTACCCCCCTCATACATCCGAAGAAGCGATAAACAAAATCACCATCTCCACTCAATTGGCCCAAGAGGTGGGCACCAAAGAACAACAACTTCCATCCTGGTGTAAAGACTATGAAGATGTCTTTTCTGAGAAACTACACAGTCAACTACCCTCGCACTGTCCTTATGACCATACTATCGAACTCCGTCCTTCCTTTACCCCCAAGATCGCTAAGGCATATGCCTTAAATCCAGCAGAACAAGAAGCATGCAAAGCCTTTGTTGAAGAACATTTGAAAACCGGCTGCATTGTCCCATCGAAATCTCCTCAGGCCTCCCCCTTCTTCTTCGTACCAAAGAAGGATGCGTCCCTTTGTCCATGTCAGGATTATCGATATCTAAATGCCCACACTATTCGAAATGCATACTCCCTCCCTCTCGTTTCAGAACTCGTCGACAACATGAAGGAGTCCACTCTCTTCACCAAGTTCAATATCCGATGGAGATACAACAACATCCACATTCGAGAAGAAGACCAATGGAAAGCAGCCTTCATCACTCCTCTTGGTCTTTTCGAACCCACTGTCATGTTATTCAGTTTTTGCAATGTTCCCCCCACATTCCAAGCTTTCATGAATCATATCTTTGCTGACATGATAGCAGAAAAATGGCTCAAGATCTATATGGACGATTTTGGTATCCATATAAAAGATGACCTTGAACTCCATCACAAAAGGACATGTCAAGTCCTTTAACGTCTCCGAGAACATCATCTCTCCATAAAATTGTCAAAATGTCTCTTCGACGTCCCCAAAATGGA
>JBBPKV010000292.1:0-16667 GCA_038089455.1 Tylopilus cf. leucomycelinus
GGTGGAGGTGAAGTCATACTACAGGCCCAAATCTTGGCCCATGCTAACTTTGACCTATTACTGGGTTGACCTTTCCATTGTCTCATGAGCACTAACATAGAGAATTTCCCAGACAGTTCACAGATGATCACTCTTTGTGACCCTAATACAGACAAGCAGTATACTCTGCCTATGAAACTGTGGTCCAAAGGTTGTCCACATTGTTGAGACTGTTTACAGTGCACAAGTCATCAATCCATTTTGGAGATGGGTTTTTAGATTTTGATGATTCACTTAACAGCTGGGAAGACATCAGTAATGCTTCCATCACATCCTTCCTATCATATATGCATTTGCCTTCACCTTCACCACTTTATTTGTTTTTATCCTTGACATAGTCTGTTTTCAATCTGGACATGCTCACTGTGCTTTCTTCGGTTTATTCTTATGATCTCTCTTCACATGCATTGGCTTATAAGCCTATCACAAAGAAAGTTCGGTCTATTGTGGCTCCAGTCAATGAGAAGTATCAGATTACCCATTCTTTTCCAGACAATCCACTTGCCAGACTATGTCTTTTACCTATGCATCCTCTAGACTTTGTTCCTGGTGTTCACTTTACATAGGAATGTGCTGACAAATTAGATTTCAATCCTGCAAACTGGTTATGGCCAAAGGAAGTCAAACTTGTATGCTAGCTTCTCCTCGAACACGAAATGGCCTTCACTTGGATTCCTATTGAGCAAGGTTGCCTCGATGAAAGATATTTCCCCCCTATAAAGATTCTGACTGTCTTCCATACCCCTTGGGCACTTCACAACATTCCCATCCCTCTGTCCATGTGGGCCAGCACTATCCAGATAATTAAAGATCAGATTGCATCTGGTGTCTATGAACCATCTACCATAGTGTACTGATCTCGATGGTTCTGCATGTTTAAATAGGACAGCAAATCACTTCAACTCATACATGACCTCCAACCCCTAAATGCAGTTACTATCTGGGACTCATCCATGCCACTGTTTGTGGCACACTTTGCAGAGTCTTTTGCAGGATATGCTGTTTATGGGATGATGGACTTATGTATTTGCCAGCTATGATCAATGCCCCCTACATCCTGAATCACAAGACCTGATGACTTTCAATAGTCCAATGGATCCTCATTGTCTCACCACCATTCCTATGGGTTACACAAATGCAGTCCAAATCTACCAAGCAGATATGTCATTCATTCTTCAAGATGAAATCTCTCAACACACCTATCCCTTCATTAATGATCTACCAGTCAAATCCATCACCACTTGTTATCAGAATCTAGACAGTTCATACAAGACTGCTTCAGACAACCCCAACATCCACCAGTTCATTTGGGAACATTTACAGATAGTCCACCATATCTTGCAATAGATAGTCCACCATATCTTGCAATAACTGCAAAATGTTGGTGTGACAGTCTCAGCAAAGAAATTCATGCTTGCTACACTGGATGCAACTATTGTCAGACACAAATGCACCACTGACGGTCACATTCCTCATGAGGACAAAGTACAAAAGATCTGTGACTGGTCCCCTTGCCAAATGCTCACTCACATGTGCAGTTTCTTGGGTGTGTGTAATGTACTCTATATTTTCATTTGTGACTTCGCTTCTATTGCCTGTTCCCTGGTCAATTTAGCCAGGAAGGGTATTCCTTTTGAATGGGGAGAATCCCAACAACTCACGATGCAGTATCTCAAGGATGCTATTTGTCTTTCACCTACTTTATGTCATCTGGACTATGAGTCTGGACTTGAAATCTTTCTCACAGTTGATACTTCTCTCATTGCTGTTGGATACATCCTATCTCAGGAGGGTACTGATGGTAAACGTTATCTGAATTGCTTTGATTCCATCAGCCTTACAGAGATTGAGAGCTGCTATTCACAAGCGAAACTGGAACTTTGTGGATTGTTTCATGCTTTACATGCAGTCCACATTTTTATCTTTGGTGTCGCTAACTTCATAGCTGAAATGGATGCCAAATACATGAAGGGTATGATTAACAACCCAGACCTCCAACTGAACATGACCATTAACCAGTGGATTGCTGGTATCCTCCTTTTCAATTTTCGTCTTGTTTATATTCCTGCTACTCATCATACTAGTGCAGATGGACTATCCCATCATCCTTGGTCCAATGACAATCTGCCTTCTGATGATGATTTTGATGACTGGTTGGACAATGTGTATTCCTTCTCCATTTCTCTCTTAAATGATCACTTTTCTTCATTATATTCGACTGCTTACACTTCTAGGCTCATCCCACCCTCTATGCATCATGCTTCAGTCCTGCTTAATGTGGACTCAGACTCGGTTCACGACGAACCAGTCCTCCCTTGGTCTTCAAAAGCACTTGCAAAAGAGGATCACATCATCCAAATTTGCAAATTTCTGCACACGCACACCCATCCCCCTGACCTATCTGATGCTGACTACACTTCCTTCATCAATTCTCCTATGTGCTTCTTTCTTCTCAACAACTCGCTTTACCATTGTGAGCCTCACAGTCATCATCAGCTAGTGGTACCTATGGAATGCCATTACAGACTAATCATGGAGGTACATGATAGCCTCAGGCACAAAGGTATCTTCTCAGTCTGGACTTGGTTACTCCAATGGTTTTGGTGGCCAATGTTGGTTGACAATATCAAGTGATACATCCGAACTTGTTATGAATGCCAGATCTGACAAACACAGAAGCTCCATATACCCCCTACCATCCCCATGGTTGGCGATCTATTTCACAAGGTTCACATTGACACTATGGTCATGCCACGATCTGGTGGTTACTGCTTTATTGTACATGCTTGATGTGCACTCACTACATATCCAGAGTGGCATATGTTATGGTTTGAGAATTTGACTGCTCTTCTTTCATTTTCGAAGACATCCTCTGCTATTGGGATGCTATATTTGAAATTGTTACTGACAACAGTTCTGCTTTCCTCCAAGCTCTAGATATCCTCACTTCGCAATATTGCATTCGCCATATCTGGATCTCCCCTTACAACTCTCAGGTAAATGGCTTGGTTGAATGGCATCACTTCAATGTCTAGGAAGCCATCATTAAAACTACCCTAGGAGGGGAGATTCGCTGGCCAGTGACAGCTCACTCCATCTTCTAGGCAGAGCATGTCACTATTCTTAAATCAACCGGTCTCTCACCGTATTTCATGGTATATGGTGTTGAACCGCTTTTTCCTTTTGATCTTGTAAAAGCTACATTTCTTGTCCCTGCACTGGAATCTGATCCAGTTTCTAGATCTGCTTTAATTGCTTGGCGAGCTTTGCAGCTCCAGAAGTGACAAGAAGATATCAACAGTATGCAACAGTGCATACTACAGTTGTGTTTCACATCTATAAAACAGTTCGAGGCACATTTCAAAAATAGGATTCGAACTATAGAGTACAGTTCTGGTGATCTTGTTTTAGTTCAAAATACTCGGATTGAAAAAGAGTTAAACCAAAAGATGAAACTGAGGTACTTAGGTCCAATGGTGGTTCTTCACCGAACTATTGGAGGATTGTACCTACTGGCAGAGTTAGATGGTGCCATCTCTAAGTTGAGGTATGTGGCCTTTTGCCTGCTACCCTACTTTTCAAGGATGAAGATTGTGATTCTAGTTATTAATTTGACTGGACTGACCGATAAAGACATTGATGAATTTGAAGCCAAAGATGATGCCAAACACAACAAGGAGGAGGAGGAGGCAGAGGACATGGTCTCTGAAGACTAAGTCCCCCTTGATCCCCAAAAATATTGTTTCCTCATATCAGTTTTATCCCATGCTTAGTTTAGTGACCTCCATTTCATCCTGGTTTTTGTCCAGTGTCCAGATATCACATAAAAACATCACTAAACTGAAAAACAAACAGTCTCACTACTATACAATCTCTTGTTCCAATCACCAAGAAAACACAGTCCTAACCAACACGTCATAAAAAGTTTCTCTCTGTCCCTATGTATCATTTCATTTGATCGTACCATAACTCTGAAAGTGCACATTGTGTTTTGTCTTCATTCTCAGTCTGGTTTTTGTCCTGTTATAGACTCATCAATCTGATCTACAATCTGGTGAGGTATAGATGCCAAAAGATGATTGACAAAGACAAGCTTAGCAGTAGCTTGCACTAGTGTTGTACCTTCGTTTTCAATGTGATAAAAAGGTCATTAAGCAGTCTAGCTATATCTGCGAAATTTGGGATGAAATGTCTATAATAATTACAAAGTCCTAAAAAATCTTGGAGTTGCTTGAGTCTAGTAGGCTTGGGCCATTCTAGGACACTGGCCACTTTAGACTTCTGCATTTTGACTCCATCTTTGGAAACTACTAGTCCTAAAAAGTCTACTTTGTCTTTTGTAAAGAAACATTTCTTGGGCTTGGCATAAAGGTCATTGTTGCAGAGACACCAAAGTACCTCTTTGACAATTTCCTCATGCTGCACCTTGCTTTTTCCTTTTGTGAAGATATTAATGTCATCTAAATAAATAAGAACCAAGATGTACATGTCATTAAAAATATCATTCATCATCTGTTGGAAAGCAGGGAGAGAATTAGTCATGCCGAAATACATGACTAGGGGTTTATAGGCTCCTAAGGGGGTTACAAAGGCACCTTTCCATTCATCGCCTTCCTTGATATGAACATTATTATATCCCCATCAGAGATCTAGGGTGGTGAAGAGATCCACTCCTCATAAACGATTGATGAGGGTAGATATTAAAGGAAGGGGGTAGGAGTTCTTTATGGTTCTAGAATTTAGGTATCTGTAGTCCATGACTAATCTCTTTTTTCCATCCTTTTTTGGAATAAAGAATACCAGGGAAGTTTGTGGGAATTTGGAAGGATGGATATACCCTTTAGCAAGTTCTTTTTCTAGGAAGGTGCGAACCTCTTCCATCTCACTATTGGAAAGGGGAATAACACATCCCTTTTTTGGTATGAAATCAGGATTGAGATCTATGGCATGATCCCAGGGTTTTCTTTCCGGCATCCGTTGTGCTTCTTCTTTCAAGAATATATCCAGAAATTCATGATATACTTCAGATACCTTTTTCTTTAACCCAGCTTCTACTTGTCTAATGTAGCTATAAGGGGGGCAAGGGGGTAAGCAAGTATATACTTGGTTGTGCCTATTAATAAAATGTCCATCCTCCATATAGGAAGTGAGAAGGTTGCAGTACGGAGTGCATCGCCCAAACTGAATCTCTTTTGCTACCCAATCAATCTTTGGATTGTGGCGATACAGCCAATCATACCCAATGATCAATGGGTACAAACCCAGTTTAGACATGAAAACATCAACTGGTTCACTATGTCCATTTATAGTTAGGATTAAAGAAGTATAATGGGTTATTTGACCAATGGAGCCAGTAGTACCATCAGCATTGGTTACTCCAAAAGGAAAAGCAAGAGGATAGAGCAGGATTTGTTTCCTTTTGCAGAAGTCTATGTCAATGAATGTATTAGAAGCTCCTGAGTCTAGAAGGGTCTTAAACATCATTTGATGCCAATTAACACCAACTAGATATGTGACTCGTATGGAGACTTCCATTTCATCACTAATGTTCAATGACTGAATTGGTCATATAATCTCAAGAGGGGTTTTCCGAATTTGTTGCATAAGAGAATTAAGCACACTATATTTTTTATCTGGTGTCATGCCACAAGTGTGGATGCCCTTTCGGATAGAAGCCAATCTACATATTTGTATATATAGATCAGAGATGGGGAAATCGAATTTGCGACAAGAAATTAAGTCCAGTTCGCAGTCACCCTCTACAACTGCCGACCCTTTCCTTTTAAAGCTTCGGCAGCCTTGTGAGTGGCTTCTATTTGCAGCTGATCTTGCCAATAAGCTTCTGCCTCTTCTGATTTATAAGCATCTTCTTCTACTGCCTTATAAGATGCTATCCTTGTTGAAGGTCCAGGGTCCATCTCCTGAACTGGGGGGTTGTATGTGGGAATAGGCATATAGTTGCCCAAATTGGAGTCCCAGATCATTTGTGTCCTTTGTCAGGGTTGAAAGCGAGGGCTGTTGGCAGGCCATGCATTTGGGTTCTAGGGACAATTTGGCCAAATATAGCCTCTTTGGTGACAGCCATAGCATTCTTAGTTGTCAGGTCGTTGTTACTGGGGGAGCTGCCCAGCTGGAAGAGCTCATGTATATTGGGGAGAAGAGAGGGGTCTAGGCTCTGGAAAATGTGGCAGCAGTCACAAAGTAAGTGAAGAAGGGGGGTTAGTTACCTGAGGGAAGTCTTGTGGACAGAGGTGGAAAGCCAGTCGAGTATTGCCTCTTTCAAGTTGGATCTACTCAAAGCTTCTTCCCATCACGAGAGCAGTTTCCATCCAGTTTCAGAAGTCGTTTGCCATTATCTGATAGTTCATCATGATGTGCTGATAAACTTTGTAGTCCAATCGTTTTTTGAACATTTCTACACCATGTTCAGTAGATATCTCTGCTTCCATCATGAGAATCCTAAAATCTTGTATGAAGGTATCAATTGGTTTGTTGTTTTGATAACAGTATTCAAGCTCCTTGAATGCTTTGTGTATGTAGTGGGTAACTTGAAAGAAGTTGGTGACGTCCTCTTTTAGGCCAATCCAATCTGGCCATGTGTCGAGACTCTAGGTTGCAGTTTGGCTAACACTTTCGTCTTTTATCTCATCTTCTTTATGGAGATATTTGTCTATAGTTAAATAAGCAAATTGCTCTGCTTGTCCTTCGAAGCAAGATAGGACCGCTATTGCACAAACCTTGTCTGAATCCCATCTTTGTGCTGTCACCCAAAGGTTTAGGTAGGTCCACCAAATCTTCCACTTTTTTCTATTGCTGTCCCATTTGCCGGGATCAGTAATCTTCTTTACTACATCTTGGGACCAATTGGTCATTAGATCCCTAAGTCCTTGTATCAAATCTGCCAAGTCGGTAGCCATTATAGGAGAGGGGGGTAATGCAGTTAGAGGGGAGGAGGTATTGCTCATTCACTAGTGTTCACCACTGAGCGTTCTGCAAGTCTTTGATATATTTGTAATGGGGGATGATGAGTTCTTTTGGGGCTAGGTAACCCCCTTCGCAATAAAAGTCATTTACATTGAAGAACCAGACAAATGGTCTTCCTATGGTTGCATTTGCCCACCGAGTATAGAGCAAGTGTTACGACCGTCCAAGGTTCGTAGACTAGCTGTCAAAGGTACACCTTGGGGAGGTACTCATGAAGAGACGCAACATCCCAAGTGCAAGGGCTCTGCCTGTGGCAGCAAGGATTCCTTGACGACAGAGTCGTAAGGTCAAGGTAACACTCTACTGGTGTTACCCGGAGGGTTCCTCTAGAGTCGACGGTTGACAACTACTAGGCAAGGTCAAAGGGATCAAGCTACCGAAGGTAGTGATCGAGCTTAGGTGGTCTGGGCGCGAAAGCGAGAAGAAGAGTATTATAAGACTAAGCTGAGGAAATACATGACTGTGGGGACCAGTATATATACTATGGGGAGGTAGATGACTAAGCGGATTAGTCACGATGACTAATCAGTATTGGTAAGCATGACAAAGCGATGGCGCAATAAGAAGTCTGAATGATGCAAGAGTCGCGCCATTGCTGACAAAGCATGACAAAGCATGACAAAGTGGAAATGACAAAGCGGTCCGGTGACTAATCGTATGGATGTCAGAAAGAAATGATTAGTCAAAAGAAAGTCACCAGCTGGGACTCGAACCCAGAGTCTGGTGTGTACAGGAGTGTAAGTATAGGAAAAAGGGTAAGTGAAGCATACAATTGTAACATTACCCCTGTATTAAGACGAGACATCGCTCGAAGTCTCAAGGTCCCAGGGGTCGGGGAAGGCGAGCCACCTAGATAAGTCAAAAGTCATGACTGGGAGACCCAGTGAGGTTTCCTTCTGCCACCGGGTCGAAGCTGTCATCAGTGTATGAATACTCGTCCACCAGTGTCTCGCTAGGAGCGGATCTGTCGCATGAGGGATAAGGGGTGCCTGAGGATCTGCAATGAGATTGGGAGGAAGGAGGGCTGCGGTGAGAAGAGGACGAAGAGGTCGAAGGTGGTGGGCGACGGGGGCGGCGAAGAGGACATCGGTTCTGAGGGTGGCCTGGTTGCCATCGAAGACAGGTGGGGCATTGGTAAACCGGGCAGTTGAGCTGGATATGGCCAAGGCGATGGCAGGAGTAGCAGGCATTCGGGAACCGAGGGTCATCGCGTGTAAGGGGAAAGGATAAGGCCCGTACATGTCACTGTTCGAGGCGGGTGATCACGGCGATCTCTTCGTCGTTCAAGGGGGATGATGAGGCTGACAGAGGGGTCCTGGAGAAGGAGGAGGGGAGCCCTACGACGGGGCATGGCAGGTCGGAAGCGCTGGCGGTTTCCTGCAGGTATCGGTCCAAGTCTAGAAGGAATGTGTCCATCTCTAGCTGATGGAGGGTCACTCCGAGTAATCCGGTGGTTTCGTGTTGGATCTCTTGGAGAACGGTAATGACAGTGGGGAAGACGTTGGACTGGGAGACGGCTGGGATGATCTGCGCTAAGCGCGAGATCTGCAGGAAGGCACGGTATAGGGTGTATAGGGGGGAGGACATATCTAGGTGGGCGCCGATGGGTATAGCTAGGTGGGAGTCTTGCATCATCCATGCCATGTGGTCGAGGGCTGTGATGTCAGGGATTTCATCCCTGAAGCGGTGGGCAGCGACTGGGAGGTCAACCGAGACTGGGAGACCAGGATGGGTTACGTGGGTTCGCGGGGGTGGTACGGGAAGAGCGTCCTGTTCCCAGCCGGGGTTGGCGATGACGGATGATATGGGAGACGACGAGCGAGGGGGGTGGTGGGAGTAATGGACGATTCTGTGATAGAAAGTGAAGACATGGCTAAACAAAGGTTCGAAGTGTCAATGATGAAGGCAAAGGAGGAACAAGGGGAAATTTCTTAGCGGCGGTGGGAGCGATTGGTTTTCTTGGGTGAGGTTGGGGAGAAGACGGAAGGGAATCGGCTCTTATATCCTCGTAAGAGGGTAGCGGAGTGTCGGAGGTTTGATTCTGGTTCCCATGAGTCTTCTTCGGCTGTGTACCCTTTCCAACGGATCAGGAAAGAGGGAATTCCCTTTTGGATCCTATGCCTTAATATCCGCTCGACTTCGTATTCTTCTTCGCCATCTATAAGGGAAGAAGGGGGACGGGGGAAGTTCGGCCCATGTATGCTATTTTTGCGATAGGGTGATAAGAGAGAAGCGTGGAAGACTGGGTGGATCTTCCATGTTTTGGGGAGTCGGAGTCTGTAGGAGACGGGGGATAAGACTTTTTCGATGAGGAAGGGTCTTTCCCTTTTTGGGGCGAACTTTGGGTCCGCGAGGTGGCGTTTTAGGTTTCGGGCTTCTAGCCACACCTTATCTCCTAGGGTAAAGGGTATGAATTTGCCTCGTGTTCTGGAGGCCATGGTCTGGCGGGCGAGTTCGTGGGTGGCTAGGGCTTTGTTCCTAGCGGCAGTGAGTGCTTGGATGCGGTCATCGACCGCAGGGAGGGAGGAAGATGGAAGGACGGAGGGGAGAGGGACAGGTTCGTACCCCATCATGAGGAAGAACGGCGACTTGTTGGTGATGGAGTGAGGGCGGTGATTATGGGCGAACTCCACATGTGCAATGGAGTTGGCCCATGAGGTGGGGTTCTCACCGCAGTAGATGCGGAGGTAGGTTTCGAGTTCTTGGTTAACTCGTTCCGTTTCTCCATTGGTTTGTGGGTGGTATGCGGAGGATAGGGCGAGGTCGTAATTTAGAAGTCTTCCTAACTCCTTGGCGAAACAGGCAGCGAACTGGGGGCCACGATCAGAGATGATCCGATCGTAGAGACCGAATCGGGTGTAGACCTTGAGGAAAAAGAAGGCCGCAATGCCTTCGGCTGTGATGGTTTTATTTGTAGGGCAAAGGATTACCCCCTTTGTAAGGCCGTGGTCCACCACAACCAATAACGAATCGAAGCCAGCTGAGAGTGGGAGGTCGGTGATGAGATCACAAGAGATCTGTTGGAAGGGACGGGTGCAGGAAGAGGAGAGGGGCATAGGAGGAGGCGTGGTGGGGTGAGTATTGGCTTTGGATTGCTGACATAAGGCACAGCCTTCGACATAGTGTCGGACGAATTGGGCAAGGCCAGGCCACCAGTATTTGGCAGAGACTAGCTGGCGGGTTTTAAGGAAGCCGGGGTGGCCGGCGGATTCGTGGTTATGGCAGTGGCGAAGAACATTGCGGCGAAGGTCACCGGTAGGGGGAACGTACATGCGATTGCGGTACGTGAGGATGCCATCTAGGATCTTCCAATCCGAGAGATGGGAGTGGAAGAGAGCAGGGATGTCCCCTTCGAGAGTGCGGAGCGTGGTGAGATAGGTGGAGTCAGAGGCGGACCCCTGGGTGATGACTTGGGAGAGGGAGGTGTCGATGAGGCGGACAAAGAGCGAGTCTGGAAGGAGGGTAACATCGTGATTGTCACGATCTTCAGTGGGGTGGTGGTCTGCCCGGCAGGAGAGGGCATCGGGGACAGTGAGGTCTTTGCCCGGGACGTGGGAAAATTTCAAATCAAAGTCCGCTAGATCTAATAGCCAGCGGGCTTGTCGTCGGTTCAGGTTTTTGGGTTGCCTGAAGTAGATTAGGTTCTTGTGGTCGGTGAAGACCTTTATGGGATGTGGGGACCCAACGAGGTAGTGGCGCCATGCCTTGAGGGCGCGCATTACTGCAAGAAGTTCTTGGTCATAGATTTCATAGTTGCGTTCCACGGGGAGGAGGGATTGGGAGAGATAGGAACATGGATGCCAATCTCCGTTAGCATCGGTTTGAAGCAGGACTGCACCTGTGCCGACGAGGGAAGCATCGGTGGCAATGGCGAAAGGGGTAGTGAGGTCCGGGAGTCGAAGAATGGGTTCTGCCATGAAGGCCTTCTTCAAGGAGAGGAAGGCTTGGTCGCAGGCGGGTGTCCAATTCCATTTTGTGTCCTTCTTGGTGAGGTCGATGAGGGGTCATGCCATTTCCGAGAAGTGACTAAGGAAGCGGCGGTAGAAGTTGGCAAAGCCAAGGAAGGAACGTACTTCCTTGACCGAGGATGGGATGGGCCAGGAGGAGATGCCTTGGAGTTTGACGGGGTTCATGGCAATTTCTCCATCGCGAAGGATCATTCCGAGGTAGTCAATCTCGGGGGTGTCAAACATACATTTTTCGAGGCGAAGATAGAGGTTGAGTTCCTCCATCCGTTGGAGAACGCGGAGGGTTCGCACTCGGTGGGTAGCTTCATCGGCCGAATGGATAAGGAGGTCATCCATGTAGATGATGAGCCAGCCTTCAGCGATCATATCTTTGAATGAGTCGTTCATGAATCGCTGGAAGGTCGGGGGTGAGTTCGTCATCCCGAAGAATATCACCATGGGCTCGAAGAGACCTCGGTGGGTGATGAAGGCGGCTTTCCATTGGTCGCCGTCGTGGATGCGTACATTATTATAGCCCCATCGGGCATCGAACTTGGTGAAGATCTTGGATCCCCGTACCTGGTCTATGAGGTCGGAGATCAGTGGGAGAGGGTAGGCGTCCTGAACGGTATGTTCGTTCAGATACCTGTAATCTTGGCAGGGACAGAGTTTGCCATCCTTCTTTTTGATGAAGAAGAACAGAGAGGCTTGGGGGGATTTTGATGGTCAGATTTTTCCTGACTTGAGGTGTTCCTCTACAAAGTCGCCGGCGGCTTTCTTTTCATCAGGGGATAAGGGGTAGAGCTTCCCGATCTTTGGGACGAAGGTTTCGTCCAGGTTGATCTTGTGGTCATAAGGTCGTTTGGGGGGTAACTCTCCTGGTGCGGGTTCTCCAAATACTTTGGAGAATTGTTCGTATTGTGGGGGTATCGTTCGCTTTGGTTCTTTAGCGAACTGCTCTGTGGCGAGCTCGGTGGCTTTCGTAAGTTTGGCGACAAGGGCATGAGGTACGTAGTGGGAGCCACTCTTGATGAGACGGTTAGTGGCTCCGAGTCTGACAATACATTGTACTTCATGGACTTGGGCCGCGCGTATGCAACATTGGTTTTCGGTCTCTTTTTCTAAGTAGTCAAAGAGATGCTTGTCATGGACTTCGTCAACGTATCGTAGACAAGGGGAGGTGTTTGGGGTGATGGGGCCCCAGAGTTTAGTGGTGTGTGCTTCGACGAGGGTGGCGTTGCGGGTGTAGTAGGATGGGGATTCATCTAGGGATCTGGCGATGGAGAGGGTTCTGGTGGACCAGTCAATGGTGGGGTTGGCCTTTGATAACCATGGAAAACTGAGGATGACATTTTCGTTTCCACAGTTCATGACGTGGAAAGTGGTTTCCATGAGGACTCCTTGGACATTAAGGAACAAGGTGGTGGTAAAGTGGATCATTCTGCTTTTGTTTGAGGATTTGTCCACATTTCTGACGAGGATGGGGTTCTTGAGGCGTGTGGTGGGAAGGCAGTTCTTTCAGACGAACCCCCAGTCGATGCAGGAGATCTCAGCCCCGCTATCAATGAGGGCTCGAGTGTCGACGACTTGGGTAGAGTGCGAGGTGGTGAGCAATTGGATTGGGATGGATATGGAGTTCTTTACAGCTCGTACTCATACACTAGGGGAGGAAGGATGCGTCGTTAGTCCTTCCTTATTCAAAAACCCAAGAAAGCCACTCTAGCTTCGACGGGGGAGTCCTTTTCTTCCTCGTCGTCGTTATCCCATTCGATTAAAGGCGGAGGTTGTTCTTTCACCTTTCGTACCTTTTTGGGCATGATGGGTGGTTTGGTGGTGGTAGTTGGGTATTGAGGGCATTCGTAGGAGGGGTGTCCTTGTTGTCTGCATCGGAAGCATCGGTTCTCTTGGATGCAACGAGCCCGTTCCTCTGGGGTTAATTTCTTGACTTTGACGGTGTCGACGTCCATGGCGTTGGGATCTCTGGCTGTGGAGGTGGTGGGTACCTGGGGTAGCCAGGATTTTGTGGTGCGGGGGTTTTCGTGGCAGTGGGCAATTGCTTGGGATCGTTCCCATTGCAATTGGAGTTTCATAGCCTTCTCGATCATTTTGTCGAGAGTGTTGGGGATGGTTTCTAGGGCGTAGAGTCGGTTCATGAGGGGAATTGGGATCCCTGTAGAGAAGTATTGGATTAGGACCGCTTGGTCCGTTACTCGGGCTAAGGATACATTGTTTCGGAATCAGGCAATATAATTGCCTAGGGAGGGTTTGTAGCGCGTTCTCCCGTCCTTGCATCGTTCGACCATTTTTGTGTTGGCCAGCCAGTGGAGGGCGTCGCCTGCCACATCATAATGGTTGATGAACCCGGTTTTGAAGCTGGATTCAAAACTTGCCCAGGTTCCGATAGACAAGATTCCTGTGGCAAGGGTGGTTTCTCAGTAAGTGGAGGCCCACGTGAGTGTGGGTCCCTTGGTCATATAGGAGAGAGCATACGCGACCCTCTTGGCGTCAGTGTTGTATACATCCTCATTGACCCCTAGATAGAACTTGACGGAGTTTAGCTAGGGTAGGGCCTTGGTATATGCGCTGTCAAATGGTTCGAGGGTTCCCAGGCGAAGTTCGGTGGGTTTTGTGGACATTGTGGACGATGATGGCAGCGGGGGAGTGGAGAACGTTCGTGGGATAAACGGTCGTTGGGGTCCTAGAGGAAAAATCGGTGGATGGCGGGACAAGGGTGTCGGTGATGGTGGTGTGGGAATTCGGGGAATGTTCACCACATGGGTAAACTCGTGGGCAAGGCTGGTAATCGTTGGGTCATCTTCCGTAATAGGAAGGTTAGGGTCAAGGGCTTTGGTGATGTGGTCAAGGGTTTCGTCGTCAGACGATTCAGAGTCTTGGGGTTGGGGCCTTAGGCAAGGTAAGGACCAAAGGGAGGGGCGTCGGTCCACAATGATGGCTTATCCGGTGATAGCCGTTGTTGGGTGAGCTTAGTCTTTTGTTACAGGAACTAAGTAACAAAAGATGAGACTAAGCGAAGAAACTATCTAAGAGACCATCGCGGGGACAAAGAGAAAAGAAAACTAGGCATAAGTCAAGGCGGGGCTCGGAAAAAGGCTTCCCTTCTCGTTGGGTAGGATGCTACGCTGGGCCGTAGAGGATACACCAGAGGGTTGTGTTTACTGAGGAGCATGGTGATACATTGCCATGAAACTAGTCAAGGGGAGAAACATGAGTCCCGCTTACTAGCTTAGTCTTTTGTTACGACCGTCCAAGGTTCGTAGACTAGCTGTCAAAGGTGCACCTTGGGGAGATACTCACGAAGAGATGCAACATCCCAAGTGCAAGGGCTCTGCCTGTGGCAGCAAGGATTCCTTGACGACGGAGTCGTAAGGTCAAGGTAACACTCTACTGGTGTTACCCAGAGGGTTCCTCTAGAGTCGACGGTTGACAACTACTAGGCAAGGTCAAAGGGATCAAGCTACCGAAGGTAGTGATCAAGCTTAGGTGATCTGGGTGTGAAAGCGAGGAGAAGAGTATTATAAGACTAAGCTGAGGAAATACATGACTGCGGGGACCAGTATATATACTATGGGGAGGTAGATGACTAAGCGGATTAGTCACGATGACTAATCAGTATTGGTGAGCATGACAAAGCGATGGCACAATAAGAAGTCTGAATGATGCAAGAGTCGCGCCATTGCTGACGAAGCATGACAAAGCATGACGAAGTGGAAATGACAAAGCGGTCCGGTGACTAATTGTATGGATGTCAGAAAGAAACGATTAGTCAAAAGAAAGTCACCAGCTGGGACTTGAACCCAGTGTTACGATCCTCATTTTTCCATTCCTTAACCCTTATTTGGCTCTATTTGGACACTATTTGGCCCCACAACATTTGGCCTTATTTGTCCCTATTTTGCCATATTTTTGATAATGTAGGCGAGGATAGCGTATAGGTGACCCTATATGTCGTCCTGCAAAGAGGGCTCTGACAATGCCAAGGTAAATGCGAAGTGTATCGCGGAGGGTTCTTCGATCTGGCGCGACGAATAGTATGTCGTCTATGTATTCGACTTCGTATGTGTCACCAATGTTAGGGGGGATGACTGTGTCAGGCATGGGGATAATGATGTTGGTAGGTACCGGTGTTTGTCTTTTACGGCGAGCCGTAAGTGTTTGGGGTTAATTCACCAAGTATCGTTGTAGTTGTTGTCTCCCCAACCGTTGTTGTTGCTAGCCTCCGAGTAGTGGTAATCCTTTTCGTGGATTTCCGATGGTGAAGCGATTCCGATTTTGTATGTGCCGAATACGAAGAGTATTGGGCGGCGATCGTGAACTTTCTTGAATATGTACCACACGAGTAGTCCGGTGCCGATGATGATAAGATCAATCAGGTTGATTGAGAGTTGCATTGGCGGACAAGGGTGGTGAGGGTGATAGGTGAGAGGGTGGTCTCTCGTACGATGATCTCCTTGGTCTTACTGACGAAGGGCGTATGTCTCTGCCGGTTGTTTCGTAGGCAGGCGGGGGTGTCTCATAGTTATCGGGGTTCTGTCCGATGTGTTCTACAGCTATGTTTCTTGTGTTCCTTGTGTTTCGATTCGGTACTCTCAGCGGCGATGAGGAGTCCGAGAAGGTGATATCTTGTGAGTCGCGGTCTGTTGCGACGGCTGTGGTCGTTTCCGAGTCAAAGGAACTCTCTGTTCCTTGAGCGGGTCTTTGTATGCGTGGGCGACCTCTGTGTCGCTGTGTTCTGCGCAAAGGGTGGTGTGCAAACTGCTGTGGTAATACGGCGGGGATAGCGCTCGTCTGAGGTGCAGTTGCGGATGTCGATGGTCTCGCACTAGGAGAACTGAATACCGTTGTATCAGCTGGTCTCGCTCCTTGCGATGGCGTAGTGGGAAGCGTTGAAGCCTGGGCTTGAGGAGTAGAGTTGACGCTCTCAGCAGTCAAGCCTCTAAATGCTCTGGTTCTGCGAAGTGTATTAGGTGCGAATGGAAGAACCTGTGTAACCCTGCTATCCCTAATTATCTGTACGGTAACGTGAAGGCTTCCGTAAAGTGGTCTTAGGTCGTAAGTAACAGCTATGACTAAGAGGAGGAGGGTGAGGGTAGATGGGGCGAAGCCAAGGTAAGGGACAACTACTAGGGAGATGGCGACGGCGAGGGTCGGGAGTTGGATCTGCCGGGTGTACTCTCTGAACCGGCGGGTTCCGGATTCCCTGCGCAAATATTCTACGCCAAACGTCGACCTGGCGTTCGAGGATTCTTGTTCGTTCCTGCTCCTGCTGTATACCCAAACGTATTCCCTCTCGAATGATCTGCGCGACGTCCGGGTTAAGTAGAGCTGCGCGTCTAATCTGATCGTAAGAATTGAGAGACAAAGTGGAGGGAGGTGGTGCCGAATTGGGATAGTGGTAGGCGCGGAGTTGTTGTTCATATACTTGTTCGCGGCGAGCGAGTTCTGCGGCGACGGGGGCCCAGTTGACTTCTTCTTCTAACGGTGTGGGGCTCCGTTGAATGGGTTCTCCTCTCCAGTTATAGACCGATGGTGGCCTCGGAAAGTAGGTTCTCTCTGTGGTTCGAAGGGGGAGTGGCCAATCCCACACTTCAGTATAATTTCTATAGCGGAGATAGGATAACCGCGTTACCCTGATCTATCGGTCCGCTCTGTACTGGTTGACCGGCGCGACCGGTGTCA
>JBBPKV010000293.1:0-16597 GCA_038089455.1 Tylopilus cf. leucomycelinus
ACGGTAAAGAGGGGTGAGTCCCAGCGGACCATCGACGACGGCTCTTCGTATCGCTGGATGAGGTTCTCCAGACTAGCGACCCAGTTCAAGTTCAACGCCATCGACGAAGGCATGGATACACGCACGTTTCGGGGGCGTACGACCGTCCATCCTCTCGCAGGCGGTTCCACTCACGACATCGTTCGGGTGGTGCGAGGACATGGACCTACTTTTCTCTCAATCGGACGACCGATGGGTGCAGTGGTAGTATCTGGGTTACGCACCGTGCACGCGCGGACCTTGGCTTCCCTGGCAGCGCAGTACATCTGGTACCGAAACCCCTTGATGTAATTGAGCGCGTCGACGATGACGATACGATCGTTGCCTAGGTGCCGCTGGAGAGCGGTGAACAGTGTCCCGCGAGCTGGCTTTTCTGATCGACTATCTGCGGTATTGGAGTCGTCTAGCGACGTCGTGTGTATACAGTGAGCGACTCACCGTCGTATGCTGAGCGAGGGACGTTGAGTGCGTCGTCGGACAAGACGGTCACGGTGAGCGATGAGCCAGTGTCCGCCAGGCGCTGTTCGAGGTGATCTTTGATCTGCGTCGCGCGACGAGACTTGCCTGCACAAGGATACCCAGATATCGTGACGAGTGCCATTTAACTAGGATGAGTGTAGGCTTTGACTTAGACGCTATTTGAGTCTCGAATCCCTCAAAAATCACAGGCTAGTACAGTACCCCTGCTCACTCATCACTGGAGGTACGAAATACCTTTACACGCCTTCTTATACTCACTGAGAGTAGCTCCATCTAGGTAATCGTCGTCTCAGTATACTCCACTGTAGCTCTTACACCTTCTATCCACTGGCAGTCGCCCGCCTCCGAGTCTGACATTATGTACCCGCCAGTTGAGGAGTTGCTTTCACAGGCGAAGTCTCTCGTCGACAAGTTCAAGCAACAAAAGGAGGCACAATACATTGATGACGCGATCAACCTTGATCGTGAAGCATTGAAACTTTGTCCACCCGACCACACCGATCGATCTGTCGTGTTGATGCACCTCACACAACATCTTTATGGTCGATATAAGCAGCTTGGGTCAATTGGAGACCTTGACGAGGCTATCGTCCTATGTCGAGAAGTCGTTGCCCTTTGCCCGCTAGGACACTCTCAACGATCTTTCCCTTTGAACAACCTTGCCCTATTTCTCTCCGATCGGTACAAGGAGCTCGGGTCCATGGGAGACCTCGACGAGGCCATCGTCCTTTGTCGAGAAGCTCTTACGCTTCGCCCGCCGGGACACTCTCAACGATCTTCATCTTTGAACAACCTTGCCATATTTCTCTCCGATCGGTACAAGGTGCCCGGGTCGATGGGGGACCTTGGCGAGGTCATCGTCCTCTGTCGAGAAGCCCTTGCCCTTTGCCCTCCTGGACACACTCTACGATCTTCATCTTTGAACAACCTCGCCCTATCTCTCTCCGATCGGTACAAGCAGGCTGGGTCAATGGGAGACCTCGACGAGGCCATCGTCCTCTGTCGAGAAGCCCTTGCCCTTTTCCCGTCAGGACACTCTCAACGATCTTCATCTTTGAACAACCTTGCCATATCTCTCTCTGATCGGTACAAGAAACTCGGGTCAATGGGAGACCTTGACGAAGCCATTGTCCTCTGTCGAGAATCCCTTGCCCTTTTCCCGTCAGGACACTCTCAACGATCTGTCCCTTTGAACAACCTTGCTGCACATCTCTCCAATCGGTACAACCGGCTCGGGTCAATGGGAGACCTCGACGAGGCCATCATCCTCTGTCGAGAATCCCTTGCCCTTCGCCCGCCAGGACACTTTCAACGATCTGAATCTCTGAACAACCTTGCTGCATATCTCTCAGATCGGTACGAACAGCTCGGGTCAATAGGGGACCTCGACGAGGCTATCGTCCTCTGTCGAGAAGCCCTTGCCCTTCGCCCGCCAGAACACACTCTACGATCTTCATCTTTGAACAACCTCGCCATATTTCTCTCCGATCGGTACAAGCAACTCGGTTCAATGGGAGACCTTGACGAAGCCATCGTCCTCTGTCGAGAATCCCTTGCCCTTCGCCCGCCGGGACACTCTCAAAGATCTGAATCTTTGAACAGCCTTGCCATATTTCTCTCTTATCGGTACAAGCAACTCGGGTCAATGGGAGACATCGACGAGGCCATCGTCCTCTGTCGAGAAGCCCTTGCCCTTCGCCCGCTAGGACACGCCCTACGATCTTCATCTTTGAATAACCTTGCTGCATATCTATCCGATCGACACGAACAGCTCGGGTCAATGGGAGACCTCGACGAAGCCGTCGTCCTCTGTCGAGAATCCCTTGCCCTTCGCCCGCCAGGACACTCTCAAAGATCTTCATCTTTGAACAACCTTGCCATACATCTCTACCAGCGGTTCGCATCCTCAAGGCAGTTAGCGGATAAGGAAGAGATGTTTAGTCTCTACAGTCAGCTCGTATACATCGGCCATTTGGTCTCTCCTTCCCATCTCTCCGCTGCTAGGCAGTGGATCTACATGGCCGAAGATTTCCAGCATCCTACTCTACTACTCGCATACCAGTCGTCCCTTCAATTACTTGTTCATCATCTTGCGACTCTCCCCTCTCTACCGCAACATCATAATATTCTGAAGAAGCATACGTCATCCCTCGCAGTAGATGCATTTTCAGCCTGTCTCCGTAACCGTGCTCCTACGCAGGCAGTCGAGCTTCTTGAACAAGGCAGAGGTGTTTTTTGGAGCCAGCTCACTCGCCTTCACTCCCCGCTTCACGATGTCAGGGCATCTGGCCCAGAAGGTGAAAAACTAGCAGACGAGTTCACGCACCTTTCTTTTCTTATCCACGGGGCCCTCAATTCACCTGGCGTGGATCAGCACGAACGGGTGTTCCGTCTCAATGTTCGAATGGAGACGGTAGTCGCCAATATCCGCGAATTGCCCGGTCTCTCCCGTTTCCTTCTTCCCTCCCTCTTCTCGGATCTCCAATGCACAGCCAGTGCGGGACCTGTCATCATCGTGAGCGCATCCAAGTATGGCTGTGATGCACTCATCGTCCTCCACGATCGAGATCCCATTCATATTCTTTTGCATCTCACTCAGGAAGATGTTCGATACCTCTCCACAAATCTCCATAAGGCAATTGAACGTGCAAAGGTGGTGGTCGATGCAAAAAGGGAGCTCGTGATGATATTACGCCAACTATGGGATCAAGTCGTTTCCCCCATCGTCGATGTCCTCCAGGCAACCGTTCCACTTCAATCCCGTATCTGGTGGTGTCCCGCCGGCGAGTTCTCTGGACTACCTTTGCATGCTGCCGGCCCTTTTCGGAGTGGCCGGAAGAACTTGCCTTCTCTCTTCATCTCTTCCTACACACCAACCTTGACTGCCCTCATTCGCGCTAGACGGAGCGAGCCAATAGATCATACGACTGACTCGAAACGTTTCATAGCGATCGGTCAGGGTAATGCCCCTGGCGAAAACGAGTTGCCTTCTGTAGCCGCAGAACTGGATTTGATCAGTCAGGGTATCGACGGCATCGCTGCATTCACACGAATCGACGGAAACGTAGCTTGCATTTCCAGGGTCGTCGAAGAGCTCGGGGAGAGCGAATGGGTGCACTTTGCCTGTCATGGTCTTCCAAATCCCAAACTTCCGTTCGAGTCCGCATTTGCTCTCCACGACGGGTACTTTACGATCCAACGGATCATCGGGTGCGAATTAAAGAACCCCGAATTCGCATATCTCTCTGCGTGCCGCACAACCGTCGGAGACAAGGAGAGTCCGGACGAGGTGATCCACCTCGCGTCGGCGATGCAGTTCATTGGGTTCCGTTCTGTGATTGGCACGATGTGGTCTGTAGCCGACCGTGAGACGAAGAAGATTACACCGACGTTTTATAAACACGTGGTGAACGAGTCTGGGCGTCTGGACTATACCCGGGCAGCGTACGCACTGAACAAGACGATGAGGTCTGTGAATGTACCATTCGATCAACGGATCCTTTATATCCATCTCGGCGCCTAGTTTCATCAGTCCGTTTGTCTTGGTTCACCTTGTTGCTATGCATTGTTCGTATACTCGCTACTACGCGTCCACTGTCGGACGTGCCGTCCATGTGCATGATTGTGAAGCTTTCACCTTGTACTGTTGTTTGTGTAAATGTAACTGTATTTATCTCAGCGGCCGCGCAAGGCCTTACATTCGGTCGGCCACGCGATCTACTGTAGATTAGTGTACTCAGACCTCTGCCTGAATCGATGCATAGGTCGATTATCTTTGGTTTATGGCACTCGCTCTCGCGCATGGTTGGTCAACTTTCTGGGCCCATGCTTTGACGTAAACCTACCCTGTTGTCCTCATTAATCCATAGATCTGTGACCTGCGCGTCCGTCGTATTACCAGCGGAAAGCCCGCCCTGGCATGTTATAGCCGAGGACCCTGAGGGCGGTCAGAATCATCAGATTGGTCAACAACGTGATGTAGCATGGGTAGTCACGGTACGTCGAGAATCGGATTACTGCATCCAGAATCGTACACACAAAAAAGCCCTTCTGTTTTATTCTCGTCTTAAAGATTGAACTTGCGGGCACTCACACGACAGATATTCCAGGAGTACTGAGCGTCGATTTAGAATACTAACCTATGGATATGCCCGGCGAGATTCCGCCTATGTTTGCTCCCAACAAGCGGACGGAATTTTCGTCAACGGGGACACCCCTACCCTACAAGTTGCCACGAACAGCCAGTTTTGGTCAGGGAGACTCGGAGCCTAGGGAGTTGTGTATTTCAGTGGTCAGGGATGTTAGGACACTTGTGTGAGCGACGGACGTTGGGATTTCGCAGACTTTAGTAGGACAGTTGGCAGCACTGGCATGCAAACGAAAACTAGCGTGTGAACCTCCGAGGACCAGGGCCCCACGGTGCGTGCGTTGATCTCGCGTAGAAAGTGCGATGGAGCCGTGTGGTGAGTGTGCATATGGTTGAGTCTGGTGAACGGTAGTGACAGTCTAACCACTCACGTGGAGGCTCATACAGCGATGATGTATATATATATAAAGCGTTTTCCAATTCTGTCTTTCCTGCGATCGTATTCGAGGCCAGGTCTGCAAGGTAGAAATCGCGGGAAAACTCGTAGGAAGTCAAAGGGAGATGGAAGACCGCAAGCAGGATAGATCTAGCAGTGATATGCTGTGGAATGCAACATAGGCATACGGTAGACAGAACCACGTTCACCCACCGGAAATGCACAACGCGACCGTGGGCTGTTTCCACCTGGCCTTGATCCTAACGTGTGTTATGTGCACGTTGTTCGGTGCACGCACCACTGAAACGTTTCCATTGTTCGCAACGTGATCTAGGGACGGAAAGGAGCCCACCAACGACGTGTCATTTTCATTGACTCGGACACTCGGCCCGTACTGAAGACTCCGAGAGGGTGCTCAGGCACCGAAACGCATCAAACCCTTTCTCTCTCTCCCTCTCTTGAATCACTAAACGGAGGAAATAAGTGGGTCAGATAGGAACGAATTTACACTGGTCCCGAGAGTAGCCCACGTCGGGTCCCGAAGTTCTTGGCGCATGGCAGTACCCGTGGACTGTGGTTGCCAGGGGCTCGGGGCAAGCTTGAGGCTTATCAGACGAATTCAAGGAAGAAGGAAGTTTGAGCGGGCGAGAAATGCCCGCCTTGGACGGCGCAGCATTGTTTTCATAAACACAGGGAACTTCGGGGTTGCAGACACCGCCGCTGCACGGTATGATTTATGTAAAATCGCAGAGGGTTCCACTGCGAGGTCCTGCAAGAAGACGCGTGTTAGCACTGATTTGCGGCTCATCAATACATTACGTAATAAAGACAATGCACCAACGACTGAGGGCAACTTCGGACCGATCTGATGTCACGCCTTTGCAATTTATAACTGCCTAACCACCTGGCCGACAATCTAATTTGCGACTCGGCCACTGCGCTGCGCAGCACTGCCAAAGTGAGGCAGTTTCCTGGGCTCAAGCTTCTAATGCAATACCTGCGCTGGTCGACGAAAAAAAAAACCCACGGAATGCAAGGTGCGCTGCTACTGGTCTTCGGGCTGGCCCGGGTTCAGGAAGGGTTCAGTCATTATAATGATTACTGGGCCTAGGCTTCGATAGGTTGATATCCGTTTCATCTCGTGCCTTGCTTCCAGTGACACCTGCTATCCCCTCGGTCCGTTCAGAGCCAAAACGATGTCACGGTTTTTCATTTAAGTGATCGCCGTTGCGATCATTTCAAGTTCGTCTTCGCTTCCCGTCCTCCTTCCTTTCCTCCATTATTTGCATTCCGTTCGCGACACCAAGCGAGGGACGTACCCGAGCAATTTCTGGAGTGGAGAGACCACTATCAAGGGTAACAGACAACAGGTGGGTCTTCACCTCGTTTTGTCACGCACGGTGAGAATCCACACATCTTACGTGTATGCCAGCCTAGGTGTCCGCGCTGCGAGGAGTCAAATTACGCCTGCAGGTCGGGGCGATGATTTATATTTCCGCTTATTGTGGGCTGCAGGATTATATACGCCATCCTCTGACTGTCCGCGTGGTTGCTTTTTCCTCTGCGACCCCTCCTGCCCATTTGCATCGCTAGTCACCTCATGGATGTAGAACAGGTCCTTTCGACTCTCGAAGAACCTCCTGTGCCACACAAGGATTTTGGGCTCTTCGTTGTTCCAAGGCGACTCAGATACTCTGCCGCTCACCCGTTTCATTTTGGGCTGCGATCCAAGCTCGTATTTGGTTCAGGATGTGCACTCAGTCAGTTCTGCCCTCCCATAGAGAATCCCTTCTGACCTCTAGAAGCTGTGGCGAATCTGTACTACTGCCAGCCGCTCTTGAGTATGCCTTTCTTATATTCCTCGCCATCCATCTCATGCTCCCATTTCGGTCCGCAGTTCAGATGTCAACTGATTTCCGAGTATCATACGCGGACGTATCCCTGTGAGCGATTTCATGTCACGGTGTACTGTTCTTGTCTGATCTTGTCCAGAATTCCTACGATGTACCAAATTGGGTATGTTTCTTGTTCGACCGACCGACCGAAACTGAACTCGGACAGGTATTGTGCTGGGCTACTATTCATCTCGCCGCTAGGGGATCTTCTCTGGCGACGTCAGTTAATTCTGACACTCCTGTTCATCACAACGTGTCTCTCAGTCGGTTTGGCATTGTCGCATAGCCTCCTCGCCTTTCAGATATTCGCAGTCCTTGTCGGAGTGTTCAACGTTACCCCTCAAATTCTCATACCCTTTGCCGCAGACTTGGCTTCTCCGGAACAACGTGGGGCGGCGGTGTCTGTGCTGCAGGCGGGCATCATGCTGGGAATATTACTATCCCGCGTGATGGCTGGGGTCGTTGCTTACTTCTTCTATTGGCGCGTGGTATATTATGCATCCGTTGGGATCCAGGTTATCGTCTTGTGTGGAGCGTACCTACTCATACCGGATCAACCATGCAGAAATCCCGGCCTTACGTACACGGGAATATTTTCGTCGATGGCCAAGTATCTTGTCACGGAACCCCGACTCATACAGGCGGTGCTCATCAATCTTGCATCCGTTGCGTGCTGGTCTAGCTTTTGGGTAACCTTGACTTTCCTCTTGGCAGGTCCACCTTATCGTTATTCAACGTAGGTTCCCTTACTGTCACTCTGAACTGACTGAAGACGAATTTTAGGTTGTACATTGGTTTATTTGGTCTTGTTGGAGTCGTCGGCGTGCTTTCAGGCCCCATCTACGAGCGCTCCATTGGTCAACTTGGACCATGGTTGTCCTTACTAGTGGCGACCTGCTGTCTTCTCGCGTTGCAAGGCATTGAAACCGCAGCCGCAGGGATCAACATAGCCGCTGTAGTCGTCTTCTGCATCGGAATTAATGCTTTCCGGAAATCTCAGACCGTTTCTCTGCAGACCATAGTTTTTGGGAAAGTCGTTGCTGCTGGACTGTCGGATGACGCTATCTAATCTATGGTTCAATCAGGATTTCGGAGAACGCGCGTTCACGTTTGAATGCAGTCCTGACCCTCTCTGTATGCATGTCAACTTTAGGAAATGGGTAAACCCTAACTCACCTCGTTTCGCCATATAGCTTTCTGCGGGGCAAGCGATGGGCACGTTTACAGGGTCCTGGGTCTTTTTGACTTACGGCTGGCGTGCCGCTTCCGCTCTCTCGATGGCGTTTTATGGATGGCAATTGTTTATTCTTTTGCTTCGAGGGCCGAACTGCAAGCAATCCACGTGGATTGGCTACCAAGGTGGATTCGCCTATGAAGGGGATCGAAAGCAAGTTGACGCCACCGCTCCCGCAACTCAAACGTCTTCCATGTTCGAAATCGTTGATTCCAATATAGATCGGGTAGAACCCGAGAACTTGAGAACGTGAAGGTAGCTCGTCCCCGATGCGCCCTGATCGCACTTTGGCTTTCGAAATTTATTGATCCCGGTTGGATATTCGTATTTCACTCGCAACACGCGAGGTTGCACTCATTCATTGCCATGGATTCGCCATTGATTTGGACTATTGTACCTTACGACCACACTTAATAGCGTTTGTCCTCTGTACGTTGTGGCAGCGCCGGGCGTTGTATGTAGCGTTACTACTCTAACTTGGCAACTGTGATCGACTGCCCGAGCCTGAGTGAGTTGCCAGTCTACGGTGTCTCGCCGAAGTCTTATCCAACTAAGCATGCCCCCATCCTTCGGTGTGACAGAACTCATACTGAAGAGTCGAAGGGTCAAACTTGAGCTTGAGGATCCTGACATCGCGTTCAAATACCCTTAAACGCATACACGCAGTCACGTTTGGGAGGTTGTTTTTAGCTAACTAGGGGCAACCCACTGCATCGCTGCTAGCACCGTCATTGCGGCGTGCATCACGGCTCAATAGCCTTTTTGCTGCCACACTATGGGCGTGAGATCTTTTCAAGCAGGAGGTTTGGGTGTGATGGATGAACGTATTCGGTATCTCGGTCGGCTTTTTCGGCCGCTTCAGTATCTTAGGCGTAGATATCGGACACAACGGGTCATATCCTGGACTATAGCATTCGGGCTTCTTCGGACAAATGGAGCACAAGTAGCACGTGTGCTCATCATCATAGCAGTAAGCAAGCCGTGCAAAGCTCCAACCCATCGACTCAGTAATACCGTCTCGTTGGTTGTTAACAGATAGCAGGCAGGGGCTCTGTACGATGTCTCACCTACACTGTATCCATAATTGTGGGAATTGTAGAAAATGTGTTTAGATAACATTATCGATGGCGAAATGAGTGGCAGTTAAGCGGGACATTCTTCAACCCTGATTAGACAAGTATACTCTGAGACGATTGTGGCACTGAGTTGGACAGACAACTTGGCCGCTAGCGAGGATCCGTGATTTTGGCATCGTGTAAGTTTAGCGATGCGGCTAGCGGTCAATGCTGATTTAAAAAGAACATTCGAGTCATTCACCTCGACGGGAATCAAGCAGGAAGATGAAGTGAATTATTGCCAATTGGAAGGAGTACGGAATCGACTGGGACAAATATGGGACCTGCAAAAAAAGCGCAATGAGTAAGCGTGAAGCATTCGCATAAGATGGGCGCAGCTGCCGTCAAGTAAATCTTGAATACAGGATCGGGATGAGCCCACGTAATGCATGTCAAGTCTGTTGATAGGATGACCCACGAGGCCACCACATGTACCTGGTAATCGGAGCCACAATCACATTGGGCTACTAAAAAAAGATTGCCGGACTTGAAGGTCCTGTCACAAATACAGTTAAGTCGGCCCAATCGCCGGTTATGGTGAGTCCGCCATCATACGTTCGAATCTTGTGTTTAAACTGCAGCTCCGAGAAATGGTAGAGATCAACGCTGTCTCCGCTGGGACCTGACCTTCCCAGTTAGGAAAGATGTGTCAGCAAGAGATTTTTTCTCCAACAACCTGGCGATCGGAGTCATACGCAAGAAATAATGGCGGAGACTGCGGCTAACAGGGCGCCAGAGCTCCAACGGTGGAAACCACAGAAAGTAGGTAACTAACAATGACCTGCTCATATCACCGCCCAATATATTTAGTACGCACGCTGCGTATTAGGCAGATTACGGCGGACCTGACAAGAGGAGCTGGTCCTATGGCCAAACAAGCCGCTTGATTACGTTCATCCCGACGAGGCTACATGCGGGTACCATTTCGGTGCTTTTGTGCCTTCTAGGGACAAGTCAGTCGCTGTTATCTCTGTTTTTTTTTCCAACCCATTCCTGTGGGGGGTAATGATGGTATGGCAAGCGGGTCCGCTGCACAGTTCAGGTAACTTGCCTGCCATCCAGAGTTCCAGGTTCAGGGTATTGGGACGAGCTTTCTGCGCTACGCGGCGTCTTATTGCTCGAGCGTGGGGCAACAGTCTTGTGGTGCGACACCCGGCTGAGTAGTAGCCAGTCAGTGGTATGAGAAGCTCGGTCTCGTCTCACTTGGTGACACATTCTTCAAGGACACGGCCCGGGTGGAGTATACGCGCATGAAGATGTTGCTCGTGGACGGGATAGTGCAAGATTCACAATCACAGGAGGAGTGGTGGCCCGATAGCCAGTACGCGGCAAACGGACCTCGCAGAGGCAAGGTAAGCGTGTAAATCTGTGTGGAAACGGGAATTTCTGATGGTCGACAGATAGTGAATACCCGGGTCGTTCGGGGCAATTTGCTGTGTCCGACGGGCTGCCACCCTGTACCCCAGACGTTTTTCCCGGAAATTTGAATACCCAACAAAGTTGGCCATTGACCCTTTTCCTGTCTTGTGGCTTCAGGTCGCCGTATAAACTTTAAGCGGGTGACCGTAGGCTGGTCAATCGAAGGATATCGGAGCTATCAGACTCTAGGCTCCCATCTCCGCACGCATCGAAAGCAGTCGAATTCATTCCAATTCATTCATAGTGGCGGTGAAGTAAAAGGGCTCCACAGAGCAACCCCTCCCGTCACGCGGGTTTCTGTGCTAGCCCTATATCCTCAACCCCTTTGTTCCGTTACGTTCAATTGTTCCCTCAGTGCGGCACTGAGCCCGTTCCCCTAAGACACCAAGTCCAACGTGGTTGTGGTAAAGTGGTCCCTTCGTTTTTCACAACCGTGAAAAGGATCCGACCTTCAACACTGCCTCGCGTTTCATAGCGCTATTTAGAAGTGCCATGAGTGGCAGACGCTCCACTCAGAAATCAACCTGTGGTTGCGCCCCCTGGCATCAATGTGATGGCAAGGGCAGCCACCTCTCGATCCCAATGCGCTATAGCGGGGCAAGCCGTTTGCTAGCGCGCTCAGGTGACGTGAAGCACTCTATAGGATTGATCCCCGTGCCTTCGAAGCACCGATGTATACTGACGCAATCACGCTATCGCTCGGGATGCTGTCATCCTAGACAAAAAGGTACTTGCGTAAGCCACTCAGCCCCCTGGACTCTCTGATTTTGTGTGTAAACGCTTACGAACGAACTGAGACGTCGATACCAACGAGGCTATCGGCTGTGCCCTCCACGGAGCACGGTGTCGGAGCTTAACGAATGACTATTACCACCTCAACCTTGACGTTGCCGTTCATAGGACACCGCATCCGTTTCCTTTTCTGACTTGCCTGCAGGGTCCCCGATCAGTGTAACCATCAGGTGATGATCTAAAATACTGTGAGCCGGCAGGGTTCGACGTTCAGACGTGCCTCCAAAAAGCGAGGGTCAAATTAACAAAATAAAATCGACCTGACGAGGGACTGTATAAAAGCTACCGTCGTTGCGACAGGGCAAGGCCTCAGAACCCTCCAACCGAATTTTCTCGCAGTCTCTGGCATCTCTGCCACCACTCTCCCCTCCTCCCCTCCCTTGCCTCCCTTTGGACTGCCTGCTGGGATTAACCCTCGAGTTGCCCTTGGTGTCACTCATCACCTCTATATGCTATGATTCCAAATCATTTGTGGGAACATTTTCAATCGAATATGTCGCGCAATGACTTGGTTCATGGCCAAAAATAGTAGGTGGTGAGTGTCCCACTCGGCTTCCGTGGCCAGTCTCATGTGGGTGTCCTACTTGTTGGCGTCTTGGACCTGCCCACCGTCGTATGTCACCGTACGCCGCCGCCCGCTCGCTCGAAGGTCCGCGCAGGCGCACCAACTTGCGAGCATTCGTTGCACACTCTCGACGCCTCCGCCGCGCTGTCAACGAGGGCGCTCTGATCACCCCGAGACTAGACTAGTCAAGCTTTTTGATAATTTGAGTTGCGGCTCGTCTCCCTCTACCCCATATTCTGAACATAGTGGCGTTCTCAGCAGACAAATCTTTATTCTTACTCTATTTTTCGCTTTTTCTTTTCTTTCCGTTGCATCACTCTCGGAAGTCAATTCCAACTGAATTGGGTCGTTTTACGTCAAGGTTTCCATCTCCCCATTGATCACGAGGAGTCGACCTAGAGGCCATGTTGCGGGGGAGGAACCCTACGACCTTCATGGACAACATCGTGTGTCTGTAACAACCCGTCGCACACTGATTCGCGTCTGATCTAGAAATAGGCTATCATCAGTAACCAATCTCGCAAACATTGCCGCAGCCGCATTTGCCCATGTTGCGACACGGCGAAGGGCAAGCGCGTTCCTCAAGACATTCTTTCCCGTGCTGCTGAGTAATTTCCTTCCATCAGTTCGCAGCACCTCGCGTTGGGATCTTGTCCGGCCGCGTGAGGGAAGCACGGAGATCCTAAGAAGCAACTGTCAAAGCAGTTAGAGTTAATGCACAAACATGGGCGATAAGCAGGATCCGGACAAATAGGCTCCAAGAGTGCTGAGGAAGGTAGATACAGGGACATCAACTGTGCCAGGGATACAGACATCGATAGCGGATTCACATCCGGAGGGGTATGCATTGTCATTTCAACAATTCTTCCACAACTTTATCTTCCGATATATTTGCTACGTTCGCTCCGCGGTAGTTCAATCTCCGGAGTACATCGATCTGTCCGTAAAGAGCGGGTCATGATGAATAAGGGGTAGTGGAACATCAGAAGGTCGGTCGGGAACGCACAATTTTTGATCGTTCGAAACCAAGCGCTTCGAATTGGTCTACGTGTGCTTTCTCAAGTCCAGCGATCGCCACATCGTCTCTCTGCTGCTCCTTTGCGGTGGCTTTGCCTCGCGGAACAGAAGCCCCGGCATAGATTTGAGCCCAATACCTCGCCGTCTCTTCAAAGCTTCGCTTGCTCGTCGTGTAGTGTTTGGCGACCTCAGCATCCTGTGGGTCGTTCGGCTCTGGAGAACACAACAGGGACTGGAGCGATATCAGCGTGGACTTGAGGGTGAGGACGGGCGACCAGGCATCCTTCAGGATGTCGAGACAAATGGCACCAGAAGCCGAGGACACGTTTGGATGGTAAACCTTTGTGAGGAACTTCATTCTGACTGGTTGAAATGGATACGATTCGGGGATTACGATATCCTGGATCGTAATGGTCTACGATACTATCGACGGCCAGATAAAAAGGGGGTTCTCTTACCACCTCGAACGTACCGCCCTCGTATGGTGTGTCTTTTGGGCCTGGGAATGACCCTTTGAGATGAAAGGGAGAGTTATCGATGAGATCGATACTGATGTTGGATGATTTATCGTTCTTGCAATCTGAGCGAGACGTGGCTTAGCGGTGCCCTAACGTGTCTCGAACTCACTGACCAGCAATTTCCTTGTTCACTCTCCGGAGACGGGCGTCCATGGTGGGACGATGCTTGCGAACGAAATTTAGACGGTTGGTGCGATCCTATGTGTTGCGTGAGGAGACGAGAGTGGGCCGCGGGTTGAACACAGGTCTATGATCTTCTTTCGCTACCAGGAGCACGTGACTTTTTCGGTATATCGTGGGGCAGCCGAAAACGCCAGCTAATCTCCAACCCATCTATCAACGATCCGCATAGGATCGTCGTATCATAGCACTTGAAAATATGGTGGATTCTATGCGCAGCAGGATGGAAACATTCATAGACGGTCTCCAGGATAGAATCGTCACCGCACTCGAGCAGCTCGACCCACATGCGCCAAAGTTCAAGCGTGACGCCTGGACAAGGGCATCGGGTGGCAGAGGAATGACATGCGTCTTCGCCTGCGCACCAGAGGCCGGCCAGACGACCTCCTCGTTGCAAACAAAACTCGAGAAAGCCGGGGTGAATGTCTCTGTCGTACACGGCATGCTCCCTCCGGCCGCTATCAAAGAGATGCGGGCCGATCACTCTTCCCTCCCATACGACGGGAAAACAAGTCTCCCGTTCTTCGCCGCAGGCATCAGCCTCGTCATTCATCCCCGCAGTCCATTCGACCCCACTGTACACGCCAACTATCGCTACTTTGAAATCACCGAACAAGCTGCCGAAGGGGAGCAGACGGGCAAAATAGTTGCTTGGTGGTTCGGGGGTGGTTCTGATCTAACGCCATCATACCTTGATGAGGAGGATGCGAGACATTTCCACGGGACTTTGAAGAAGGCCTGTGAGAACGACGATCTATATGGCATATTCAAAACGTGGTGTGATGAATACTTCTTCATTCCACACCGGCAGGAAACTCGTGGAATCGGGGGTTTGTTCTTCGACGATGTCTCCAACGAGAAGCACGCTCGCATCCCAGAGGAAGTCAAGAGGCCGAGAAAATCGGAGGAAATTTTCGGGTTTATCTCACGTCTTGGAAATGCCTTTATCCCCTCGTACATACCCCTCTTGCAGAAAATACGCGACACTCCTACAGACCATCACCGCCGATGGCAACTTCTGCGCAGGGGGAGATACGTGGAATTCAACTTGGTGTACGACAGAGGCACCAAGTTTGGCTTAAAAACGCCTTCCGCGCGGATCGAGAGTATCTTGATGAGCTTGCCAGAGACGGCGAGGTGGGAGTACATGACGGAGCTTGGAACGCAGACGAGTAGCGAGGAAGAGCGGATAATGAGAGTCTTGAAAAATCCACGGGACTGGGTCTAATCGCAGAATTTTTCACTGGATAAAAACAACGTATGCCAAATCTCATCACCTCGGAAATGTAGTCCGCAATAAAAGTGTACTATCTACCTCCTTCAGCGGCGTGGGGACGTGATTCAGACCAAACCGGCGCTCAGAATTACAACGTCCGAAACGTACAGTGCTCTAAACCATTAACTAAATGTACAACTAGAACATTCACTCGCTTGTAGGCTTATTGATCTCCTGCTGAGCCTGACCTTTTTCGTTCCTCGCGTTCCCTGTCGCGATCATCAATACCGAAGAACCATGACCAATATTCGCGATACTTACCAGCGGCTTGTTTAGACTTGTCGCCACTGACGGCGCCGACAATCGAATCCTTGTAGCCGCCAATCCTATCGGTAACGCCCTCCGCGAAACCCTTGGCTTGCGCTCCCTTGTATTCCGCTTCGCCGGTGGCATGTTCCTCTTTGCCCGACTGCGACCAGGCCTGGGATCCCGTCATATCTCCAATCTAGGTAATCATTAGTTCATGCCTGTCCGACAGGGGAAGAGCGTACGGTCTCGACGGCGGATCCCTTCATGGAATGAAGCCTGCCAGAGACCTTGCTACGAAATCCGTCAGCCTCAATACTCGTTCGGCGCAAGTAGCCGAACCCACGAACCTAGGTTCTTGGTTAGAAGGGTTGGTCATATTTGACGATTGATAGACTAAACGCTGATGGGTGAAACGATGGGGAAGAAGATGCGACTGGGGGGATTCAGCCCTCGCTCTCCTTTATATACCGCCCAAGGTGTCTCGTACGTATTAGGCAGGTGTGGTAGTTCGGTGCTGACATGTATGCTCATGACATCATAACAGTGAGCTGGTGACGTAGGACTGCCCCTCCTGGTGCGATGGAATGCGTACTTGGACTACACGATCTGCACAGAAATTATCGGCCGATTTGCATTACGTCAGCAAACCAGTCAGACCGATCCGGGCACATTGGCAGCTGGACCATCTCTGCCTTGGACTGGTCACATTGAAAAGTTGAATCAGGCGTACCAAAGTGGAGAGGGGGAAGGGCAGACATCGCACGATCATCACCTACGGCGTCGTTGCATAAGCGTTCAAATAATCCTGCCCGCACCCGGCCGGTCCGGTCCAGGCCCGGGTCCAGGAATGCTAGGAATCGTGTTTTGATGGGCGATCCGTTACTATTTGCATGGAAAAGTTTGCAGAATTACTACTGACTAGCTGGGCCACCATCCAGCTTTTGCAGAACCGACCCGCCACTCGTGTGCAAAGATGCACTCATTCCAATCTCATCCTTGAGTTATGATAGTCCTTCCCGTAGCCTTGCCGGAAAACAGAGTCACAACAGCATGCTTCGATGCGCGATGTGTGCTGTTAAATGATCAAAGAACATATAGTAAATCGCACGTTCTGCCCGTCGAAACTGCATACTAATTGATTGTCACTTCAAGGGTTCTCACTGGCAGACAAATATGAGCAGTCACCGACTAACACCTCCAAGATCAGGGCGCAGCCGTCTTGATCACAATGGATGTTGCGCACTATCTACGCACTGAGACCCACTCAGCGGGTGATGACGGATACATTGATAACA
>JBBPKV010000294.1:0-16562 GCA_038089455.1 Tylopilus cf. leucomycelinus
TCGTCAGGGGTTCACACAAGAAGGTCTCCCCCCGTACAGCACCGTACAGACCCAAAATTAGATGTACTGTGATCACTTTTACGTCTCCTACAACAGAAAATAAGTACAAGTTCTCGGGAACCGCAGCGATCTCTTAGGTAGTTAGTAGCTCACCTGAGAGACCTGGTGCCTCCACTAGAGATCGCCAGTGGCAAATCCTGCTGGACTTCATTGGCGCCTCTCGGGGGTTACCTCGTTGCATCTTGGTAGCGCCTACGCCATTAGTTATGCCATGCCATCATGAATTATGTTATAAATACAGTGTTTTTGTTTTTGTATCGTTGGACAAGGCTCGAGGGACAAGGTAGATATGGCGCATGGCAACGACAGATGCGGTGAGAGGTCAGACCAGTCACGCGTCACGCGTCACTGGGAGGGAGTTGGGGTAGATACATAGAGGATAGTATAGAGAGTGTGTTTTTGGAGTTGTTAGATAAGAGATGTCCAGGGTAAAAAGCACAAGGTACATAGTACAATGACACCCAAGACGATGCGGGTAGTCACGATCGTCGTCTCCTCCTGTGCCCTCAGGGCTTTGGACTGTCCGCAGATGCTCAGTGTTGTGACCGGTGTTACCGATGTCACACTTCCTCGAGGGCTAAGCACAAAATGTACTCGCGTTCAAGAGAAAGAAATAATATTCTGAAACTGGAGTCTGTCTCTGTAGATGGGACTCCTTATATACTACTGTACATGCGGCCTATGTGCTGTATCCTACAGGTATGACGTGTTATCTACATCATGATCTAGGTGATTCTGGAATGTGTGAACATGTGACAGAATGAGAAAGAACGAGATACAACATTACCCCCCTACTAAGCTCTGATTGTCCTCAATCTGTGGAATGTCAAACATAGAGTTGGGGAAACGATTATAACATGATCGCCAAGAAAGGAAGTCAGGGGATGTGAAGATACCAGAGGGTGGAGGGATTGGGATTTTGAGACAGATTGGACAACGACAAGGGGGATCGGACAGAAGACGATGGGAGATATGAATAGCTAGTCGAGGGGCGGTAGGATTTCGTTGATGGAACAATTGAATGGCTTTCGTGGCATGGGGAAGATGTTTTACCAATTTCCATTCATTTTCTTCTTGAGGAAATCCTTTCCAATGTATGAGATACTCGATAGTGTTTCCCTTTCGTCGAGAATCGATGATTTGTTCGACTTCAAATTCCTCTTGTTGTCCAATGATATCCGGTGGAGGTGGTGGAGTGCATTTCTGAGAGGGATAGGAGCCAGCGACATATGGATGTAACAGACTTTCATGGAATACGAGATGAATTCGTTTCCATGATTTGTCTAATTTTAACTTGTATACCGCTTGTCCTACTTTCTTGAGAATCTTGAACGGACCATATCGTTTGTCATCTAATTTTTTTGATGGTCGTTTTGTGCAGATATTCGTTGCATCCAAGAGTACGAGATCCCCAGGTTTAAATTCCATATTCTTTGGGGATTCGACATTCATGGATTGTGCAACCTTCTCAAGAGCGTAGTTGGCTTCTTTTCGTAATTCACTCATGGTTGTTACAAAATCTTGAGCGGAGGGATTTCGATAAGTCAATTTAGGGCTATTGACTTCCGTTTGAGGTTGTTGTCCATAAACTAACTTGAAAGGTGATAATCCCGTTACTTGTGTGATTTTGGCATTGTGAGTGAATTCTGCTAACACTAACCACTCAGCCCAATTGGATTGTCGATGATTGGTGTATATATGGAGATACTGTTCAATCTCCATATTGTACCATTTCGTCTGTCCATCCATTTGGGGATGAAATGCCATTGATGGGTTTCCGGTGTTATGACCGTTCAAGGTTCATAGACTAGCTGTCAAAGGTGCACCTTGGGGAGGTACTCACGAAGAGACGCAATGTCCCAAGTGCAAGGGCTCTGCCTGTGGCAGCAAGGGTTCCTTAATGATGAGGTCGTAAGGATGAGGTAACACTCTACTGGTGATACCCGGAGGGTCCCTAGGAGTCGACGGTCGACGACTGCTAGGCTGTGTCAAAGGGATCAAGCTACCAAAGGTAGTGATCGAGCTTAGAGGTCAAGGCTTGGAGACGAGGGAAGATTTAATAAGACTAAGCTAAGGAGTACATGTCTGTGGAGGCGAGTATATATACTACGAGGAGGAGGATGAGTAAGCAGATTAGTCATGATGACTAATCGGTATTAGTGAGCATGACAAAGCGATGGTGTAATAAGAAGTCTGAATGAGATAAGAATGGTGCCATCACTGACGAAGCATGACAAAGTAGGAATGACAAAGCGGCCTGGTGACTAATCGCATGGATGTCAGAAAGAAACGATTAGTCAAAAGAAAGTTACCAGTTGGGACTCGAACCCAAGGTCTGGTGTATACAGGAGTGTAAGTGTAAGGAAAAAGTGTGAGTAGCGCATACGATCGTAACATTACCCCCATATTAAGACGAGACATCGCTCGAAGTCTCAAGGTCCCAGGGGTCGGGGAAGAGGAGCCACCTAGATAAATCAAAAGTCGTGACTGGGAAATCCAGTGAGGTTTCCTTCTGCCACCGGGTCGAAGCCATCATCAGTGTATGGATACTCGTCCACCAGTGTCTCGCTAGGAGTGGATCTGTCACGTGAGGGATAAGGGGTACCAGAGGATCTGCGACGAGATTGGGAGGAAGGAGGACTGCGATGTGACGAGGACGAAGAGGTTGAAGGTGGTGGGCGACAGGGGCAGCGAAGAGGACATCGGTTTTGTGGGTGGCCTGGTTGCCATTGGAGACATGTGGGGCATTGGTATACCGGACAGTTAAGCCGGATGTGTCCGAGGTGGTGGCAGGAGTAACAGGCATTGGGGAACCGAGGGTCATCGTGCGTAAGGGGAAAGGATAGGGCCCTTACATGTCGCTGTTCGAGGCGAGTGATTACAGCAATCTCTTCGTCGTTTAAGGGGGATGATGAGGCTGATGGAGGGGTCCTGGAGAAGGAAGAGGGGAGCCCTATGACGGGGTGTGGCAGGTTGGAAGCGCTGGCGGTTTCCTGCAGGTATCGGTCCAAGTCTAGAAGGAATGTGTCCATCTCTAGTTGATGGAGGGTTACTCCGAGTAATCCGGTGGTTTCGTGTTGGATTTCTCGGAGAACGGTAACGACAGTGGGGAAGATGTTGGACCGGGAGACGGCTGGGATGATCTGTGCTAAGTGCGAGATCTGCAGGAAGGCGCGGTATAGGGTATATAGAGGGGAGGACATATCTAGGTGGGCGCTGATGGATACGGCTAGGCGGGAGTCTCACATCATTCGTGCCATGTGGTCGAGGGCTGTGATGTCAGGGATTTCATCTCTGAAACGGTGGGCGGCAGCTGGGAGGTCAACCGAGACTGGGAGACCAGGATGGGTTATGTGGGTTCATGGGGGTGGTACGGGAAGAGCGTCCTGTTCCCAGCCGGGGTTGACGATGACGGACGATGCGGGAGACAATGAGCGAGGGGGGGTGGTGGGAGTAATGGATGATTCTGTGATAGAAAGCGAAGACATAGCTAGACAAAGGTTCGAAGTGTCAATGGTGGAAATAAAGAAGTGACAAGGAGAAATTTCTTAGTGACGGTGGGAGCGGTTGGTTTTCTTGGGCGAGATTGGGGAGAAGACTGAGGGGAATCAACTCTTATATCCTTGTAGGAGGATAGCGGAATGTCGGAGGTTGGATTCTGGTTCCCACGAGTCTTCTTCGGCTGTGTACCCTTTCCAACAGATCAGGAAAGACGGAATACCTTTTTGAATCCTGTGCTTTAATATCCATTCGACTTCGTATTCTTCTTCACCATCTATAAGGGAAGAAGGGGGCTTTGGGAAGTTCGGCCCATGTACACTATTTTCGCGATAGGGCGATAAGAGGGAAGCATGGAAGACTGGGTGAATCTTCCATGTCTTGGGGAGTCAGAGTTTATATGATATGGGGGACAGGGCCTTTTCGATAAGGAAGGGTCCTTCTCTTTTTGGTGCGAACTTTGGGTCCGCAAGGTGGTGTTTCAGGTTTCTGGCTTCTAGCCAAACCTTGTCACCTTGGGCGAAGGGGGTAAACTTGCCTCGCATTCTGGAGGCCATAGTTTGGCGGGCGAGTTTGTGGGCGGCTAGGGCTTCATTCCTAGCGGCAGTGAGTGCTTGGAGGCGGTCATCGACCGCAGGTAGGGAGGACGACGGGAGGACGGAAGGGAGGGGAACAGGCTCGTATCCCATCATGAGGAAAAACGGGGACTTGCCAGTGACTGAATGGGGGCGGTGATTATGGGCGAATTCCGCGTGTGCGATAGAATCGGCCCATAAGGTAGGGTTCTCGCCACAGTAGATGCGGAGATAGGTTTCGAGTTCTTGATTAACTCGTTCCGTTTCTCCGTCAGTCTGTGGGTGATAGGCGGACGAGAGCGCAAGGTTATAGTTCAGGAGTCTTCCTAACTCCTTGGCAAAGCGGGCGGCGAATTGGGGGCCGCGGTCTGAAATGATCCGGTCATATAGACCGAATCGGGTGTAGACTTTGAGGAAAAAGAAGGCTGTGATGCCTTCGGCGGTGACCGTTTTGTTAGTGGGGCAAAGGATTACCCCCTTCATAAGGCCGTGGTCCACCACGACCAATAAGGAATCGAACCCACCGGAGAGGGGTAGGTCGGTAATGAGATCACATGACATCTGCTAGAAGGGACGTGTGCAGGAGGAGGAAAGGGGCATGGGCGGTGGGGTAGTAGGATGGGTATTGGCCTTGGATTGCTGGCACAAGGCACAGCCTTCGACGTACCGTCGGATGAATTGGGCAAGGCCTGGCCACCAGTACTCGGCAGAGACTAGTTGGCGAGTTTTAAGGAAGCCGGGGTGACCAGCAGATTCGTGGTTGTGGCAACGGCGGAGGATGTCCCTGCGGAGCATGCTGGTAGGGGGTACATATATGCGGTTGCGATAGGTAAGAATGCCGTCAAGGATTTTCCAATCCGAGAGGCGGGAGCGGAAAGGAGCAGGGATGTCTCCTTCGAGGGCGCGTAGCGTGGTGAGGTAGACGGAGTCAGAGGTGGACTCCTGGGCAATAACTTGGGCGAGGGATGTGTCAATGAGGCGGACAAAGAGTGAGTCCGGGAGGAGGGTGACGTCGCGATTGTCGTGGTCTTCGGTAGGGTAGTGGTCTGCGTGGCGAAAGAGGGTGTCAGGGGCGGTGAGGTCTTTGCCAGGGACATGGGAAAATTTCAAGTCAAAGTCCGCAATGTCTAGGAGCCAGCGGGCTTGTCGCCGGTTTAGATTCTTTGGTTGCCTGAAGTAAGTCAGGTTCTTGTGGTCAGTGAAGACCCATATGGGGTGTGGGGATCCAACGAGATAGTGTCGCCACACTTTGAGGGCACGCATTATTGCGAGGAGTTCGCAGTCATAAATCTCGTAGTTCCGTTCTGCGGGAAGAAGGGACTGGGAGAGGTAGGAACATGGGTGCCACTCTCCATTGGCGTCGGTCTGGAGTAGGACTGCGCCTGTACCAACGAGGGAAGCATCAGTGGCAATGGCAAAAGGGGCGGTGAGGTCTGGGAGTCAGAGGACCGGTTCTGCCATGAAGGCCTTCTTTAAGGATAGGAAGGCTTGGTCGCATGCGGGAGTCCAGTTCCATTTCATGTCCTTTTTTGTAAGGTCGATGAGGGGTCGGGCCGTTTCCGAGAAGTGACTAAGGAAGCGGCGGTAGAAGTTGGTAAAGCCAAGGAAGGAACGTACTTCCTTGACCGAAGATGGGATGGGCCAGGAGGAAATGCCTTGGAGTTTGACGGGGTCCATGGCTATTTCTCCATCTTGGAGGATCATTCCGAGGTAGTCGATTTCGGGGGCATCGAAGGTGCATTTTTCGAGGCGGAGATAGAGGTTAAGTTCCTCCATTTGTTGGAGGACGCGGAGGGTTCGTTCACAGTGAGTTGCTTCATCAGCCGAGTGGATGAGGAGGTCGTCCATGTAGATGATGAGCCATCCTTCTGCGATCATATCTTTAAACGAGTCGTTCATGAATCGCTGGAAGGTTGGTGGTGAGTTCGTCATTCCGAAGAACATCACCATCGGCTCAAAGAGTCCTCGGTGAGTGATGAAGGCAGCCTTCCATTGGTCGCCGTCGTGGATGCGCACGTTGTTATAGCCCCATTGGGCATCGAACTTGGTAAAAATCTTGGATCCCCGCATCTGGTCTATCAGGTCGGAGATAAGAGGAAGAGGGTAGACATCCCGAATTGTGTGCTCATTCAGATATCTGTAGTCTTGGCAGGGACGAAGTTTTCCGTCCTTCTTTTTGACAAAGAAGAACGGAGAGGCTTGTGGGGATTTTGACGGTCGGATCTTTCCCGACTTGAGGTGTTCTTCGACGAAGTCATCGGCAGCTTTCTTTTCGTCTGGAGATAAGGGATAGAGTTTCCCAATCTTTGGGACGAAGGTTTCATTTAGGTTGATCTTGTGATCGTAGGGTCTTTTGGGGGGCAGTTCCCCTGGTGCAGGTTCTCCAAACACTTTGGAGAATTGTTCGTATTGTGGGGGCAGTGTTTGCTTTGGTTCTTTAGCAAACTGTTTGGCAGCAAGCTCGGTGGCTTTTGTGAGCTTGGCTACGAGGGTGCGGGGTATGTAGCGGGAGCCGCTTTTGATGAGGCAGTTGGTGGCTCCTAATCTGACAATGCATTGTACCTCATGGACTTGGGCTGCTCGGAGGCAGCATTGGTTCTCGGTTTCCTTTTCTAGGTAGTCGAACAGGTGTTTGTCGTGGATTTCATCTACATATCGCAGACGAGGGGAGGTGTTTGGGGTAATGGGACCCCGGAGTTTGGTGGCGTGTGCTTTGGCAAGGGTGGCGTTGCGAGTGTAGTATGACGGGGATTCGTCTAGGGATTTAGCGATGGAGAGGGTGCGAGTGGGCCAGTCTATGGTGGGGTTGGCCTTTGATAGCCATGGGAAACCGAGGATGACATTTTCGTTTCCACAGTTCATGACATGGAAGGTGGTCTCCATCAGGACTCCTTGGACGTTGAGGAACAGGGTTGTGGTGAAGCGGATCATGCCACTTTTATTGGAGGATTGATTCACGTTTCTGACGAGGATCGGGTTTTCGAGGCGCGTGGTAGGAAGGTGATGTTTGCGAACAAAGCCCCAGTCTATGCATGAGATTTCAGCCCCGCTGTCGATGAGGGCACGAGTATCGACGACTTTAGTGGAGTGCGAGGTGGTGAGAAGTTGTATTGGGATTGATATAGCCTTCTTTACAGCCCGTACTCGTACACTAGGAGAGGAAGGATGCGTCGTTAGTCCTTTCTTATTCAAAAACCCGAGAAAGCCACTCTAGCTTCGACGGGGGAGTTCTTTTCTTCTTCGTCATCATCGTCCCATTCGATTAAAGGTGGGGGTTGTTCTTTTACTTTCCATACCTTTTTGGGTAGAATGGGGGGTTTGGTAGTGGTGGTTGGGTTGCGGGGGCATTCGTGGAAAGCGTGCCCTTGCTGTCTGCATCGGAAGCATCGGTTTTCTCGGATGTAGCGAGCTCGTTCTTCAGGGGTCAATTTTTTGACCTTGATGGCGTCAACGTCCATGGCATTGGGGTCTTTAGCCATGGAGGTATATGCCTGGGGTAGCCAGGATCTGGGGGCGCGGGGGTTTTCGTGGCGATGGGCAATTGCTTGGGATTGTTGTGGTTGCCCACAGACACTAGGCTAGCAGCTACGGGAACTACGGTAGACTAACCTAAGACACGAAGTCTCAAGTTAGGAGAGGAGCGCAAGAGGGGTTCCAAGACACGAAGTCCCGGGAAGTCCAAAGATTGACCCGAGCAAAGCACAGGGTACCGGAAACGCGCCTTCGCACGAATCCAAAAACGAGGAAAGACGTTTGCGACAAGTCGCTATCTCAACAGGGGAGAACTGTTCCGGGGGATACAACCACGTCCGGCTACTGCTGGCAGCGCCCTATGTGCACTAAGGCTCAGGGAATACCAACGCCGTTAGAGACGTGAACCGGGCTCAGGGATTCCCTGGGATAACGAAGCACTCGTCGGTTATGAAGTAGATGTGGGATTGTCGTCACACTAGTTCTCAATGGCACGTTTGGGAACGACCACGAATGATACAAGTGGATTCGACTGAGGGACGTATAGTGAGTATCTAGGGTTTATATATGTAGGGATAGTGCGCACAGACCAAGCTGTGTATGATAAGGAATTACTAAATATGGATGCAGACCTTCGCCAGAGATAAGAAGTCTGAAACGTCTAGAACATTCCGCTGAGTTCTGTAGTGAAATGGTAATAAAGTTGCACGGTCACGTGCTACAGGTCACGTGACTTGGAAAAGTAAAGGCTTAGTCAGCGGCTGGCTTAGGTGATGAAAAGATAGGGGTGAAACTGTAACACTATCCCCCTTCTAGGACTCGTATTCCAGACGAGTGGCCGTAAAGCGTGAATAATCTTCGCCACGGGAGCGAAAGAGGGAGATGAAAGCGGAGAGAGAAATGCCACGGAGTTTTCGTGGTGCGGATGGATGGGAATGATGAAAATCATCGATAACATCTTGTGCATGAGCCATATTTTCGGCAGGCTCCCACGTACGATCCGTTTCATCATAGCCTTTCCAGTGAACCAAATACTCTAACTTCCTTTTCTTCATACGCGATCCAGCAATGTAGTCAATTTCGAATTCTTCGTGTCCCTCCTGATTGACTAATACGGCATCGGGTTGCGGGGTGGGTTGCCCAATGCGTGGTTCTCTATAAGGTTTGACCCGAGAGACATTTATGATTGGATGAATTCGGATGGTTTTTGGGATGCGAAGCTTGACTGCATTTGGTAAGACCGCAGAGATCGTGTATGGCCCAATCCATTTTTGGGTTAATTTTTTCGCCGTGTAAGGAAGTTTGAGGTTGTCGGTTGATAGCCACACTTTATCTCCAACGGCATAGTCTGGCGCATCTGATCTTCTTTTATCAGCCTGTACCTTCATCCGCTTTCGTGCTTCCTCTAGAGCGGCCTCTACCTCTTTATGGGTTTTCTTCGCTTCTTTCACAAATTCTCCTGCCAGGGATGGAGATCCCCCTTCAAACCCTAGTTTAGGGAAGTAGTTTCTGGTAATGGCGAAAGGGATTGTTCCAGTGGCAGTTGTTAAGGAGTTGTTGTGAGAGAATTGCGCTATCTTCAGCCATTCCATCCAGGTCTCTTGTTTTTTAGATACGTAGTTGCGTAGATATTGTTCTAATTCTCGGTTTATACGTTCTGTTTGACCGTCAGTCTGGGGATGGTATGCTGTGGATAACTTTTGTTGAATACCCAAGAGGGCACATAACTCCGTGGTGAAATTGGACACGAATTGAGGTCCACGATCGGAAACGATGGTAGTGGGGAGGCCATGCATGCACCAAACATGATCGCGAAATAGTTTGGCTAATTCTTTGGAAGATAGGGTAGAATGGCATGGTATGAATACAACTTCTTTTGAAAAACGATCGACAACAACGCAGATGGCGTCATGGTGATTGGAAAGAGGTAATCCGGTAATTAGATCTACAGAAAGGTCTGTCCAGGGTTGCGAAGGTACTGGTAACGGTAGAAGTTTCCCTGCGGGTGGTTTGGCAGTCCCTTTGGCTCGTGCGCAAACTGCACAACTAGCTACGTAATCTTTAATGTCTTTTGAAATTCCTGGCCAAGTGAAGTGTCTGGAGAGTAAATGGGTGGTACGTCCCACCCCTGGGTGTCCTGCTATCGGAGAATCATGACATAATTGTAAAAGTTCGTTTCGTAATGAAGGAGGAATGAAGGTTTTAGCTTTTTTATTTTGGAATAGATTTTGATTGGAATCAAAGTGAAAGTTTGGTACGGAATGTGGATGCAACAACGCTGATTTTTGTTGTAAGCGAGCAAAGAACGGGGAAGAAAGTTGAACATTGTTAATAAATAAAGATGAAGGTAAGACAGTAATATTTTTGTTGGGATTTTCTACGGCTTCTCCGTGATCGGGTTGTCTGGATAGAGTATCTGCCCGTCCATTCGAGCTGCCAGGTTTGTAGACAATAGTATACGAATATTCTTGTAGGAGCGCATGCCATCGTGCTTGTCGTTGGGACAGATCTTGTGGTTTTTTAAAGAATTCCAGGTTCTTGTGATCTGTCCAAACTTCGAAGTGGTTTTTTCCTAAGAGGTAGGGTCGCCATTCTTGAAAGGCGCGGACGATAGCGAGAAGCTCTTTATCCCCTACTGGGTAATTCTTTTCTGCGGCATCGAAAGAATGGGAGATGAACCCAGCAGGCCGCCAGATATTGTCCGTGCCTTTTATGGACAGTACTCCTCCAGTGGCTACATCTGAAGCATCCGTTTCGACTCGTAACTCCTTTTGTGGATCCAGATAGGCTAACATAGATCCATCGGCGAATTTGTTTTTTAGGGCTTGGAAGGCTTGTTTTTGTGTTTCCCCGAAACAAAAGGGAGTGTCCTTTTTGGTTAGGTCGTTGAGGGGCCTAGCTACGTTGGCGAAGTTTGGGATAAAGCGTCTATAGTAGTTACATAATCCTAAGAATCCCTGGAGTTGCTTTAGCCTAGTGGGTTCGGGCCAATCCAAGACACCGGCCACTTTCGACTTTTGCATCTCTACACCGTCTTTGGAAACTACTAATCCTAAAAAGTCCACCTTTTCTTTTGCAAAAAAACATTTTTCGGGCTTTGCATAGAGGTCATTGTCTCGTAGGCGTCGAAGCACCTCTTTGACTACTTCCTCATGCTGTTCCCTACTTTTTCCTTTTGTGAAAATATTGATATCGTCTAGATATATGAGAACTAAAGTGTACATGTCATTGAAGATGTCGTTCATCATTTGTTGGAAGGTGGGAGGGGAATTAGTCATGCCGAAATACATGACTAAAGGTTCGTAGGCTCCTAGCGGGGTTACAAAGGCCCCTTTCCATTCATCGCCTTCCTTGATTCGTACGTTATTGTATCCCCATCGGAGATCTAGAGTGGTGAAGAGATCGGCGCCACGGAGGCGATCAATGAGGGTGGAGATTAGAGGGAGTGGATAGGAGTTCTTGATAGTTCCCGAATTTAGGTAACGATAGTCCATGACTAATCTCTTTTTTCCATCCTTTTTTGGAATAAAGAAAACGGGGGAGGTTTGTGGGGATTTCGACGGTCGGATATACCCTTTAACGAGTTCCTTTTCTAGGAAGGTACGGACTTCTTCCATTTCGCTATCGGAAAGGGGTATGACACGACCCTTTTTTGGGACGAAATCGGGGTTAAGGTCGATGGCATGGTCCCACGGCTTGCGTTCTGGCATTCTTTGTGCTTCGTTTTCGGAGAATACATCTAGAAAGTCGTGGTATACACGCGGGACCTTGTCGGTTAGTCCAGGTTCTATACTTCGAATCGTGCTATAGGGAGGACAAGGGGGAAGTTGTGAGTATACTTGGTTATGTTTGTTTATGAAATGTCCGTCAAGGGTACAGGAAGTGAGAAGGTTACAATATGGAGTGCATCGTCCGAAATGAATTTCCTTTTTGACCCAATCAATCTTTGGGTTGTGGCGATATAGCCAATCGTACCCGATGATCAAAGGGTGCAACCCTAGTTTGGATATGAAAACGTCAATGGGTTCACTATGCCCATTTATGGTAAGAATCAAAGGAGTGTAATGTGTTATTTGCCCAATGGAGCCCGTAGTGCCGTCAGCATTGGTTACTCCAAAGGGAGAATCAAGGGGATAAAGGGGAATTTGCTTCCTTTTACAGAAGTCTATGTCGATGAACGTATTGGAGGCTCCTGAGTCTAGAAGGGCCTTGAACACCATTTGATGCCAATTAACACCGACTAAGTATGTGACTCGTATGGATACCTCCATTTCGTCGCTGACATTGGACGACTGAATTGGTCGCATTATCCCAAGAGGGGTTTTTCGGATTTGTCGCATTAGGGAATTAAGCACACTATTTTTTGTACCCGGTGCCGTGCCACTGTCGTGGACGCCCTTTCGGGTGGAAACCAATCTACGTATTTGTACATTAAGATCAGAAACCGGGAAATCCAAGTCGCGACAAGAAATCCAATTTGGTCTGCAGTTACCCTCTATAACTGCCGACCCTTTCCTTTTAAAGCTTCGGCGGCCTTGTGAGCGGCTTCTACTTGTAGCCGATCTCGCCAGTAAGCTTCTGCTTCCTCTGATTTGTAAGCATCTTCTTCCTTTTGATGAGATGCTATTCTTGCGGATGGTTCAGGGCCCGTTTCCTGAACCGAGTTTTGATAGGTGGGGATAGGTACGTAATTTCCCAGATTGGAGTCCCAAATTACTTGTGCCCTTTGTCGGGGCTGGAAGCGTGAGGGGGCTCGCGCGTTGGGATTCTGGGGACAGTTTGGCCAAATGTGACCTCTTTGATGACAGCCATAGCATTCCCGGTTGTCCGTTCGTGGTGGCTGGGGGAGCTGCCCAGTGGGGAGGGCTCGCGTATATTGGGGAGAGGGGAGGGGTCTGGATCCCGGGAAGCGAGGGGTCGGTCGTGGAGCGAGTGAAGGGGCATTCGTAGTACGTGGGAAGCCTTGTGGTCGTGGACGGAAAGGAGGGCGCGTATTTCCTCTTTCGAGTTGGATTTGTTTGAAACTCCTTCCTACGATTAGTGCGGTTTCCGTCCAGTTACGGAAGTCATTGGCTGTTATCTGGTAGTTCATCATTATGTGTTGATAAACCTTGTAGTCCAGTCGCTTTTTAAACATTTCCACTCCATGTTCAGTGGAAATTTCGGCCTCCATCATAAGGATTTTAAAGTCCTGTACGAAAAGGTCGACTGGTTTGTTGTTTTGATAGCAGCGTTCTAGCTCCTTGAATGCTTCGTGTACGAATCTGGTAACTTGGAAGAAATTGGTAACATCTTCCTTCAGTCCCACCCAGTCGGGCCAAGCATCAAGACCCCAGGTTGCGGTGCGGCTAACGGTTTCATCTTTTATCTCGTCTTCCTTGTGGAGGTATTTGTCCATAGTTAAATAGGCAAACTGCTCGGCCTTTCCTTCGAAACGAGATAAGACTGCGATTGCGCGAACCTTGTCGGAGTCCCATCTTTGCGCTGTTACCCATAGATTTAGACGGGTCCACCAAATTTTCCATTTCTTTCTATCACCGTCCCATTTCCCGGGGTCAGCGATTTTCTTTACTACATCCTGGGATTGATCGGCCGTCAGATCCCGAAGTCCTTGTATTAAATCTGCGAGGTCGGTAGCCATGATAGGGGATGGTGGTAACGCAGTTAAAGGTGAAGATGTGTTACTTGCAGAAGGGGTGTTGCTCATTCAGTGATGTCTACCACTGATTATTGTTGTTGTCCCAAGAAGGGGTATTGGATTCTTCGTAGTACTTGTAGTGGGGGGTTGCTAATTCTTTTGGGGCCAGATATCCCCCTTCGCAGTAGAAGTCGTTTACGTTGAAGAACCAGACAAATGGTCTTCCTTCAGTGACGCTGGCCCAACGCCGATAGAGCCAGTAGATTCCCAATCCACCTCCTATGGCTAAGATTTCCCAAGCAGATACTTCTAACGAAAGCTGCATAAACAAAAACTCTTTCTTCTTCGACTTTCCAGGTTACAGGTACCGTTGCTTACTGTGCGGTATCTTTCAACCACACTCTGGGCTCGGGTAGGTATAACCTAATAGGGTTTCGGCTTCAAAGATTCTTCGGCTAGAATCGTAACTAGCTAATTCCTAATTGCTTGTCTATGATGCTCTACCTCCCTAATCACTTAGGGGACTAACGAAACGGGATAAGCTCAGCCCAGGCAGCGGCAGCTGTTGTTCCTGGTCGCTCTTCGCAAACTAGGCTCGACCCTAGCGCGGACTATCAATCCCAAAGGGGACGACGGAGAAGGTTGGTGCTACGGTGACTATAAATGCTGCCCTTCCTAGGGGCTCCTCTAAAAGCGGCGAGGGTAAGAGGAAACGCAATCTTCGGCAACGGCCGGAACGACTCCTTAGCCCTGGAGTCCGGGCGGTTCCGATGCTAGTCGAATCCAAGTGTTGTGGTCGCCCACAGACACTAGGCTAGCAGCTACGGGAACTACGGTAGACTAACCTAAGACACGAAGTCTCAAGTTAGGAGAGGAGCGCAAGAGGGGTTCCAAGACACGAAGTCCCGGGAAGTCCAAAGATTGACCCGAGCAAAGCACAGGGTACCGGAAACGCGCCTTCGCACGAATCCAAAAACGAGGAAAGACGTTTGCGACAAGTCGCTACCTCAACAGGGGAGAACTGTTCTGGGGGATACAACCACGTCCGGCTACTGCTGGCAGCGCCCTATGTGCACTAAGGCTCAGGGAATACCAACGCCGTTAGAGACGTGAACCGGGCTCAGGGATTCCCTGGGATAACGAAGCACTCGTCGGTTATGAAGTAGATGTGGGATGTTACGCAGGACGTCTCTCAACGTCCAAGAGCGTTCAGGGAGAGCTAGCGCGAGGACCTCACGAAGAGTCACACACTACCACTAGTCTCTAATAGTGAAGATCGAGGAGTTATAGTCTGTCTGACTGTCAAGCAGACGACGAGCAAGCACTTGGTCGAGGACTAAGAGAATCGCTCTTAGGACGATGATCAACGTGAATTGCGTAGATCGAAAGTAGGGAGTTACATGACTTGGAAAGGTATAAATACTAAGGGATGACTAATCATAGAATTGGGTAGAAGCTCATAGAAGACGGTGACTACCAGGGGAACACGTAAGTGGTGTGAGAGAACCACTTAAAGGAGGACGAGTCCATTAGAAAGAAGGGAAAAGGATGAATGATCGAGTGGCTCATCGGTAGGAGGAGAAGATCAGAAGGTGAACGATGAGACTTACGCTTGGTGGTCAGGTGGGGAGTAAAAGAGACATGTCCCAAGCTGCGGGTCCTAGAACGAGAAGAGCGTAGGTATAAGTGATGGCAGGTCGACCATGCCATCGAGGCGAAGATTGAGTAGTACAGAACAAGAACAGACAGCGATAGAAGTAAAGAATTGTAACATTACCCCCTTCGTAGACTTGAGACCCAGGCTCAAGCACCATGTCCGTCGTGGGCGACGCTTCCGGTAAAAGCAAACGCGGCCTGGTCGGGGGATAAAATCTCAAATGGACAGTCATCCGCGACGTGCCCGGCCTGATGACAAATCGCGCAGATTCGTCCAGGACAGTACCTGGCGCCATGTCCCCATCGGTCGCAACGAGAGCATTGCGTGGAAAGACAAGCGATTCGGGGGTGCCCAGGGGCATAAAGGCCGCAGCCGGAACACTGATAGTGCGGACAGTCCTCCCGGAAATGACCAGTTCCATTGCAATGAAAACACAGGGTGGAGGCAGTCGCGTGACTGCGACGCAGTGGAGTCGGGATGAAGCGAGTTGGGGCGGAGAGTATCTGACGGCCGTCAGAGGTGCGAAAATAGTAGCTGCGCACCAGATTGTAGGCTTCTTCGTCGACTTCTCCTTCGGTTGGTATGAGGAGGGTTTCCTCGACGACTGGGGGGGAAGGAGGGGCACTGGTTTCGACAGGAGGCGTTGGAGGGACGTTGGGGGCTGGGATTGGTATGGGGCGAATCCAGGGATCGAGTTGCCCCACCCTGAAACGATATTCTCGTCTTTCCTCGACTGTCATGGCGAGGAAGATTGGGCGGAAGGTTGGGCCGATGACGGAAGGGTCGATGCGGGCTATATAGGTGTGTAGTCCATACTCGTGGAGGACGAGCAGGGTTTGCTGGAGAGCGGAGGCGATGGAGAGGTGCCTGGGAAGGTCAAACGTTGGGGGTATGTCAGACGGAGAAGCTGCTGTTTGAAAACGTTGAATGCGAGTAAGGTCACGAAATAGGTTAATAATGCGTTGAACCAAAGTGTCCTCAGCATAGCTAGGTAGAGTGGATAATTCGGTGAAACAAGCGGGGTTTTTGAGAACCGAAGCGTAGGTTAAGAGAGCGTGCGGTTGGGGGAGGAGTCGTGGGTAAACAGGGGTGGTCTCAAGAAATTCGTCAAGAGCGAGGGAGGAGTGGGAAGAGGAGGGAGAGGACATTGGCTTGGTTGGGGGGACGTGCGGCGTTTTCTTCGGGGCTTGGGACAGCTCTAAGGCGATACTCACGAAGAGACCGACTTCTCAGAGTGTTGGCTTGAGGGGGAACGCGCTCAGATGGGTTTTCGGAGGCCAATGACTATTCCAATGGCAGCAAAGAGGACGATAAGAACCACTACGGTGATGCTGACAGTGATGAAGATTTCAAACTGATCGGCAATTTCGGAGGGGGATTTTCGATGATGAGGGGCGAGGGCTAGAGGCGTTCGAGGCATGTCTGAATTATTTAAAGACCCTGGGATCTTTTGTAGGAACGGAGGATGGATTGAGCATGTTTCAAATTTGTTTCGGGTTCCCAGGTGTTTTCCGACGATGGGTACCCTTTCCATGCGGTTAGGTACCTACGACGGTTACCAGTCCCTCTGTGACCGATGATCCGATCAACTTCATATTCTTCTTCGGCTTCAATCACGTCGGGCAGTGGTCGGGAGAAGTTGGGGCCGTGGGTAGCTGTCTCT
>JBBPKV010000295.1:0-16527 GCA_038089455.1 Tylopilus cf. leucomycelinus
TCAAGCTAGTCCCGTTTGCCGTGTTTGTTATCATACCCTTCATGGAGTTCCTTCTTCCGGTCGCGCTCAAGTTGTTCCCCAACATGCTCCCCTCGACGTTCGAAGACAAGTTTGCAGCTGTTAGTATTCCTTAGATTCGAGCCCTTCCGATACCCTCTGATCCGCTTGCTTTAGGAAGAGAAGCAACGCAAGCTTCTAAGGGTTAGGTTGGAAATGGCTAAGTTCCTTCAGGAAACCCTCCGAGAATCAGGTCTCAAAGCAAACGCCCATATCCTCGGCACAGACGCATTCAAAGAGTTCTTCAGAAAGGTTCGTTCGACTGGTGAACCTCCATCCACTACCGACATTATCAACGTCGCCAAACTGTTTGACGACGATCTCACCCTCGACAATCTCTCCCGTCCACAACTCGTCTCAATGTGTCGATATATGGGCATCAATGCATTTGGAACGGATAACTTCCTCAGGGGTGCAATCCGATCCCGGCTCATGAACCTCAGGAGGGACGATCAGGCAATCTATGCCGAGGGCGTCGATGAACTCTCCACGTCGGAGCTCCAGGCCGCCTGCCAGTCGAGAGGAATCCGTACCACCGGAGTTTCCCCAGCAAGACTGCGTGACGAGCTCTCGACGTGGATTCAGTTGCACTTGCACAACCGTGTCTCTGGTGTCCTTCTTATCCTCGGCCGAGCATTCCACTTTGACAAGAAACAGCTCAACGACGTAGATGGGAAGACGGCGGTCATCCAGGGTTTAGAGAGCGTTATGTGTGGCCTGCCGGACAACCTGGTTTGTCTTGTCCTCCTTTCGTAAGGGCGGCTTACCAAGAGAGACGATAGCTGAACGAAGCTGAGCTCGAAGTCGACTCGGACAACGCTACCTACAAACAGAAGCTGGAAGTGTTGCAGCAGCAAGAGGAGCTCATCGAGGACGAGCAAGAGCAAGAGCAAAAGGAAGAAGATGCCCGACGTGCGAAACGCGAAGCAGACGAACAGGAAGCGCGTCTTGCTGAATCGCTTTTGCCGGATAGCGAGGTAGGCAAATCGTTAGCACGCGCAGGAAGACTGGCAAAACTCATTCAACCCGCTGTAGTTGCATCCCGTTGTTGAAGAGGAGAACGCCCGCATGACTACAGAACAACTCAAAGAGCTCGCTGAAGCCCTGACTATCATGTCGGCGAGATCAAGTGTCCTTAAAGAGCGCGATGAGCTGCGCGCGTTGATGCAGGAGAACTTGCAAGCCGAAGAGGTGAGCCTTATCAATACAACTAGATGTCCTCTCATCTCTCCCCCCCCCCATTATAGGACCCCAAGTCTCCTTCTGGCGCATTGACCAAGCGCATCCGGACGATGCTCACCAAGATCGACACCCAACTCCAAGAATACGATTCGCGCGTCGGCAGCTCTCTCCAGATGATCTCTGCAGATGCACAGGGTCGTATCTCGGTTCAGGACCTGGAGAAAGCGCTAGCGGTAATCAAGCACAAGCCGGACGGCGAGGTTGGACAGGCTGTCGTCCAAAAATTGGACGTGGACAAGGATGGATTCGTCGAGATTGAACACGTCTTAGGGCTAGTGCGCGAGGAAGGCCTAGGCGCGTGTTTTTTTATTGATACCTGCGCATGGACACGCTGACGTATATGGCCTTTCCTTGTTTCTGCAGGTATTGAGGTGGACGATGAAGCAAGGACGTTGATCGGTCAAGGGAGAGAGATAAAGGACTCGAAGCCACGCAAAGAGGATATCGTTCAAGAGTGATTAACACAGAGCTGTTTGACGCCAACACGCCGGGGTAGACTAGATATAGTATACTGAACTCCCCTTTAGATTCCCCTGAAGTTAACAATATCTCAGTCCACGACGAGGTGTGGGTGCTCATGTTTGGATTATGAAACGGGTACCTGTGAGCTTCCAATGTCTCCTCTAGAGGCCGCGCTATTGTGAGGAAATTTGGCATACTTCGTCATTTCCAACGAAACTTTCAATGCAAAAAAAATTCCATATATCAACTTCACGATAACTTTTACATGACAGTATGATGGGGAGGTATATATACTAACTACGCGGGTCAATATCAGCGACAGAAAAAGGCCAGGGGATCGAACCGAGCAGAGGTGATCAGTCGATCCTTAGTCCTCGTCCCCGTCGGCGTCCGACTCCATACCGCTCGCTGTTGCTTCTCCCTCGTCTGTTTCTTCTCCCTCGGTGCCCTTGACAGCGATAGGCGGTTGATCGGGCAAACGCTAGGAAAATGAGAAGCATGCGCGGTCAGTAGAACAGTACAGCTAGGCGAAACGCGAGCCGACCAACCATAAATGCAAATTTGCACACCGAGAAACCACCCTTGTTGAGGCCCCTCTCTTGCCAGTGCTGTGCCAGCGTATTAGTCAGGTTCAACTCAGACGGAGCCCTTTCTAAGTGGGTGCTTACCTTCTTCACGGTGTACAAGCCGTCGTAGCGATATCTATAGGCGGAATTGGATTAGAGACCGCGGAAAAGGAGTGCTTCTCCTCACCCTTCGCTTGGTCCGTACTTTGACGGAAGCTTGTATCCTCTGATGACACGTACGGGCTTCCCTGTTTCCACGGACCGCTTAGGTTAGAAAAAAACGTTGAGTTGACGATCGCGACAAATAATGAGCTGCGAGAATGAACCTACCTTGAGTGCTTTGTTATGATTGTGTTCGAACGATTGGTCAAAGCTTTGTTCAGCGGTTCGAAGCTGTGAACACAGTTGGATTAACCCCAATAGAGTCGGCTAATCCACTCACGTTTTTTGGAGCTGCCTTTGTCCCTTTGAGGTCTCTACCACCTGTAAAGAAGAAAATTGTTTCACAAGGGATACTTGTGGTAAAATTTTCACTTTCCTGCTCCTGTATACGTGCTTATGAGAAGAAACACGTCCTGAGCGACGCTGATATGTGATATGGTAAGAAAACGGACTTACAACGCATATCCGTCGTCGACGTCGTCATCGTATCCTCCCGAAAGCGCGACGGAATAAGCCCCATGTGGACCTGGTGCGATGCCCCCCACCCACGGACTTTATATTTTGCCCAGGAAGATTAACAGCAAGAAAAGAGCCGGAAAGGTTCTAACTCACGCATGAATAGCATCGTTTGAGCACTCCTCCCTGATATTACGCAGCCCATAAGTATGTTAAAATCGAACTCGATAGGAGAAGTCCGTACCTAGACGCCCACCACGAGCCAACCTCGACGCCAGGAATGGACCCATATGTTTTTCTGAAAATCCGACATGCGGATCAGCCTCGGTTCCAGGGGGCAAAACAAGAAGTATGCTAGCTCACGGGTCATGTCGCCTCACCCGCTTTGCTGGTCCTACGGTGTCGACGACCGCCTTCACAGACATGGGCTGCGGCGTGCCACGAGACTGCTCGACGCGTACGATCGCGTCTGCAGGCTTACTCGCGATACGTGAGCTTCGTCTTCGACCCCCCATCGGTCCGTCTTGTTCGGGCACCGCGTTCTCGTCGTTCGCGGCGCGCGGGACCTTTGGGGGCGGCTTGTCGTCCGCATCCGTTTCCGAATCCACATCAGCCTTCCTTTTGTTAGCGCGTTTGAAAGGTTTCGTCTTCTTTGGATTCGCATGACGCGTCCATTTTGGTTCACGACTGGGTTTCAGTTTCTCAACGCCGAGATCCGCGAGCAGTTGGCGGTTGCGTATGATGTTGGCGTCACGTTCCTCGGCATAGCTGAGCATAGTATCTGAACGAGTCGAACGCGTTGTGGGAATCGAGTGTATGATCTGAAGTTGTGGCCGTGCAAGTGGTAACCAGCAATGAGCGCTACTTGGCAGCATTTCCCTTGATACAATCAATATAAATATTCTAGCTCACAAGCGTCGATGACAATTAGATTCTAACGTCAACGAAACTTGGGTATATAACAGTTGCCACTTTATAGTTCACCAAGAGGAAGCACTGTAGTGGTGCCTGACCGATTTATCCCTGCTACAAAATATGAACACCTAGCGTCGGGGGAAGAGATGGTGGGCGTGTGAAGGATAGCATTCCGAATATCAAGACAGCAGCGACGTAAATTGAGATCATCATGAATGGCACGGAGAATCCGATGACATGTCCGTGGGGATTCGTACGCAAATCCGTGTGATTAAACTGGAGTGGGGTACCGCAATGCACCAAGGACGCGACCAAAACATGCCGTGCTAATGCTGATCCGGAGGTTTGGTACCGGACGCAGCAGCTGATTGGGTTTCAGCGGCTGGCTCGGCATCCTTTTCCTGCAAATAGGGCTCGTCATCTCCGTCGGAGAGTTCGGCCCACCATCGACCAGCCTGGAGAATCAATACGCCGGTGAGTGCTACACTGCAAACGAGGTGATTTGAAGCGAGGTCCAGCGTCGGTGAACGGAGCGAACGTGGAAATGCGTCCATCGTCGAATGTGTCGGGATGGTCGTGAACTTTTCAAACAGGTCTGGGTGAGAAATAGTCAGGTTATGTATTAGGCTGAGTTGGAACCGAACTAGGACGAACTCGGAAGGACAGAGTACATGTACATGATGACGGTTACACCGTAGAGGACTGTGAAGGGGCATGAGAGGCGAGTTCAGATCCTGGAGTATCATACGTACATATACTTCCCCCGTCAAACATGAGATTTCCTGCTTCACCGTCTCGGAAGCTCCAGAAGATGGTTGCACCACCGAGGATGACGATGGTAGAGAGAATGTAGAGGACGTGTGCGGGCCCTTTGGTCAGTATCGAGTAATACAAGGCGGCAGTCCATAGATGATCATCGGTGACGGGCGACTTCCAGAGCGTCAACGAGTCTGCGATCCAGTGGGTAAACAGGGACCCTAGGAATGAGGTGAATGAGATGAGATACAGGAAGAGAAGGAGAATATGGCCACCGAGGAGGAACGAAGTGACGCATACGACGACGCTGGCCCGTACACCCATGTCGTTCTTGTGCTCGCGTGCTAACAAGCCATCGAAATCACAAGGCAGTCCGTTGTATCGGCAGCCTCCGACTTATTACCCGATTGGCTCAGCTCCGGGTTCATGCCACACCTCCACCGCGTCGCGCTCTTTGCACCACGCCGACGCTTTCTCTCTACGCGTCCGTGGTTCGTAGAGCCTGAACTAACTGTCCGCCGAGAACTTCCCCCTCATCTCCCCCATGTCCTTCCTCCAAACCTTCCCGTTCCAGTAAAGGACCTCTTCCACACACTCAGCCAATCCCCCTTTCTCGAGCCTTCGACACTAGAAGTCAAGGAACCGTCCTCCATTCTTCCCGGACCACCATTACCAAAGACGATACCCAAAGGCCGGCGAGGTCGCGGTCGAACTTATTCTGGAGAAGGCATTGCAGATGACCAAGGTAGTATCTGGGACTGGGTTGTCACCGCACAGGTATAGTCACCCTCGAAACGCTACCCCTTATGTTTAATTCTGGAAAGGTCAAGGAAGGCACAGAAAATCGAGGTTCCATCGAGGCCGTCGTCAGACTAGTGCGAAAAACGGCAAGTCAGTTTGGTTCACGTCTCCCTGTTTCTCATTTCTCTGTAGTTACTGAAAATGAATCCGCCCATGCCTCTGCCCCGCAATCCCAAGCGGCGGGGCCATTACGGGTGGGCAATGGTCGACGCGGGAAGCTTTGCAGTCCATATACTCAGTCGGGAAGCTCGCCAAAAGTATTTCCTAAGCCACTCTCAGTGGTAATCGTTGTCGTCCCCCCTCATTTATGGCATCGGTATCTGGACAAACCCCTTCGCAACTAACAAACATCACGACGATGTTGCTCAGCTATCCCTTAGTTATCGTGGGTATACGACTCTCAATTGGTGTCCTCACTCATAGTAGTATTTCTACCCCCTGCTTTACGATCAGTCACTTATACATAAGATCGACGGACGACCCTTGCAACGATGATGCACCATCTGCAAAATACTCGGATTTCGGAGAGTACTTCATTTCGACCATATCCTTGTTGCACAACACTTGAGCGAAATGGTCCATTGCGACATCCAATGTGGAGCTTTGAATTCCACCATTGCAAATTTGCCAGGGCCATGTACTGAAGACACGACTGTAAATCTGTTGGTTTTCTACGCGGCGTCCACATTCCACGTACGAACGACGAATCACAATGATGTCTACACCACATGCATATGCGTGAAGGCTCTAACCCGGTTTTAGCGCAAGAACGACATTTAACCTCCATTTTGCAGCCGTTGTCATAACTCTCGGATGGCCTGCAGCATAGTTGGCTCGTCTATATACTATGGTAGGTTCCCATGTGCTAACCTCAGTTTGGACATAGATACGCACCTTGAAGTCAAGGATAAAGTCCGGGATAACTATCAAGCCCTCTTACCAGGACGACTCACTCTGCCGGCCCTAGGTCGACGTCCGATCGTATCCGAGCCCTTCGATTGTCTCCAAACGAGCGCATTCAACAAGTGATTGACATCTTTCAAGGTGGCCGGATATCCCTTCTAACGGCTCTAGTCAATGTCTTGCATCTACCGCTGCGATACGACCCGACCGTGCAGCCGTTGTGGATCGGATGAAGCCGAAATGGTTTCGAGTCCGCTGATGATGTGCACCCAAAAAATACACACCAACCATGGCGAACGTGTCGTCCGTTCTCGCTCTGTCTGCCAACATATCTCGCTGTTGAATCCCTGCTCAAGTATGTAATTCTCATTCAAATTTTATGGTGTATTTGACTATAGTCCATATGCGGCACTTCTGTTCGCAGAGGGTCGTTGGCACGCGGTATACAAACTCGATGGACTCGGACTGGCCCCGTATTACAGCCAACCTAGGAATTATCAATGGTGCGGCGATACAGAACGCTTTCTCACCGCTCACCGTTACCTCTGACTTCACCGGGCTCATCGCGCCGGTCCGAGTCTACTGACTCTGGTTACGGCTAAGTGTGCGCGCTACCAACTGCGCCAAGTGCCTGCGAAATAAAATCGCTGAAATCGAGAACCAATGCCTAATGCAACAATCACTGCGGCGTCCATTCCGTTGATCTCAACGCCTATGTCGCCAGCTGCATAGGCAAGTGCAATCGCAAGCTCTGGCAAGCGCCGTTCGCAGCCCCTGACACGGCTTGGGAGCTCGATGCGGGGAAATACGACTCTTCTCCCGCCTTTCTAGCCTTTGCGCCATTCGTCTGAATGAAGCACCATTCCAACGATTGACGATGTGTGTAGGAGACGGCTGGCGCCGCTGCGTGCCGTATGGAGCCCCAATCTAAATGTCTACCCCCATTTCACGGTGCGTGACCTCCACATCAGTACGGCCGTGACAAAGGACACATACTGCCAGATTGGGAGTATGGATCACTCCGTCGACATTTACTCCTGCGAAGTATGTCTGTTCCTCGAGTACTGGTTTTTGGTCACCACAGCTGTCGGACCCCGCGCGGCATCTGCTCTTCTGTCCCTCCATACACCCTACCTCAGCTCCAACGCCCGTGCAAGGACCACCGCGACTCAGGCCGACACGTTCACATAGCGTGCGTCGAGCGGTGTGCCACAGGCAGTGCAAGCGAGCACTGTGCTGTAGGCATCGCCCGACGTGGAGCAGCCCGTTGAACTGTGAGCATAGTGGGCTGTGTCGAATCGTGTATACGCGCAATCGGAGGATTCCGGAATATGTATGTGGATGACCTTTCCCCCGTTACCTTGGGTGATTGATGGGCGATGGTCTTTTGAAACTGTCTTTTTTTAGGACTACTGTTCTCGGCGTGGCCAACAGGTAAACCTAGAGGATATCTGATATGCCTGAGCGGACACGGCGACGCCATGCCTCACTTGCGTGTATAGGACGATAATCCAGCCCACGAGTCAACCACGAAGTTGGCGCCTGCTAGAATGAACCCGACCAAAATATGGTGGTTGTCCGAGCCACGGCGAATGGAGCGACACAGATGGGAGCTGAGCGCTGAACGTTCGCAGCAGAGAAACTGAGTCCGTTGATGTAGCTATATATGTAGTCTAGCCAATTGCAAAGTGTTGAATGTCCCCTGGACCGTCTGGCCGACACCGCACAGCCGTTTCGTCTCGAACGACGACCCGCAAACTCATTCCGCTGAATGCCCCTGTCCGCTCGTTCCCGTAGTCCAACCTCCCCAATATCGTCTTCTGGTGAACATGTTCCCCTCACATCCCCTCGTCGAGCTCGTCACTCCCACGTGTCGTCCAATGAATCCACGGAATCTCTACGAAACCTCGAGCTTACAGATGGACCCATGGCAGCGTCTACAGTTTCAGGACACGCTCGACAACGGTCTGTTTCGTTTTCGACGTTCGACTTCCGGGCGGATTTACTTCCGCTCAGTACGACCCTCAGCGAAGGAGATATCTCGTTAAAGGGCAGCCCCGGGGCAGAGAAGAGCATAAGTTTAATACAAGGTACGCGTCTATCATCACCCTTGGTGTCTCGGTGTTGTTGGATGGTCAAACGCTAGGCATTGGACTCGTCGTTGGGTTGCAGGTGTGTCATGCCTTCGTTGTTCAAGTTGATCCCTGAGAGTGACTACGCTGCTAGATTGGCTCCGGGATATTGTAGGGCTGGCTTTCGACCCGCTCTGTCTTTAGAGGTTGACAGCACCACGCAGCTCCTCGCCAGGCATCATTGTTGCAAACACGCATAGCGTTGGGGCAAGTCTAGCGGTGTGGCTCGCATCCGGGTTGCTCGCGTGGACGGGCGCAAGTAGTTTTGCGGAGCTTGGGTATGATGAACGTTACCCAATCGACCATCACTCAATTGTTCTTAGGTCAAGTATACCATTAGACGGCGGTGCCCAGGCTTATTTATCGTATGCCTACGGACCTCTCGTATCCTTCCTCTATGCTTGGACTGCCATTTCCGCGCTAAAACCAGGTGCGCAACGGGTCCAACGTCCCTTCCGCTACTCAGATACTTAATTTCTGGGTGTACAGGCGGCAATGCGGCTATTAGTCTCATCTTTGCTGAATACCTCAACCGACTCATGTGGCACACGACCCGTGACCATGTGTCATCCAATAGCATCCCCCAGTGGTCTATCAAACTTACAGCCGTTATGGCAGTGCTTGCCGTGGCTGCCCTGTGTGCAGCGACACGGAATATGGGTACGAGAGCTTCGGTCCTGTTTACCATTCTCAAGGTGTGCAGTGTTTTGGGATAGTAAGTCCGTGCAACTAATGAATGCTTCATTCTGTCGGTGATCGTAGGTTTGTTCGTTGGTACGTCGTATATTTATCTTCCGCGCACAAGGACCAAGCAGCAACGACGACAATAGATATCAATTATTGTTCTGGGACTTGTACAACTGGCGAGAGGACGAGCGTCGGAATCATTCAAGGAGCCTTTGTTCGATGGCTCGAGCAAAAGCCCATCAGCATATTCTCTCGCACTTTACTCCGGTTTGTGGGCTTTTGACGGCTGGGATCAAGCAAACTACGTTGGTGGAGAGATGTATAACCCAGAGAAAAACATACCTAGAGCAATTCATTTTAGTATGACCATTGTCTGCGTAAGTGATTCCTCCGCAAGGTCCTGGAGATGTGGCTAACGGATACAAAAGGCATTATTCCTTCTCGCAAACGTGTCGTATCTCGTGGTACTCGACAAGGCAACTGTATCGAGTAGTAACGTTGTCGCACTCGATTTCGGGCGTGTGCTTTTTGGACCAATTGGAGGGATCATATTTACCGTGTGTGTGGCAGTGTCCTGCTTTGGGGCTCTCAATGGTAAGTGCTGTTCTCCTCCCCCAGCCGACCATTCCGTCGCTGATTCGAGTTAAAAAGGATCAACCTTTACGAGTGCACGGTTGATCCAAGCCGCAGGGCGAGAAGGACACCTCCCGGCTATGTTTGGCAAACTGAACAAATCGCGAAGGACACCCGTGAATGCCATCTTGTTGCAAACGGCGATGACAATTGCGTTCATCGTCATTGGAGGTGGATTTCAATCTCTCGTCAATTTCTCGGTGGTGGCGTCTTGGTCCTTCTACTTTTTAACTGTGAGTTGTGATTGCGTTCTGGCCCACCCTGCCAAGCTGAGCGTCGGGATCAACAAGGTGCTTGGTCTAGTTATATTGCGGGTGAAGGAACCGAACCTCGAGAGGTGCGATTGAACCGAGTTTCGTTTGACTCCTAACGACGCTCACGATATCAGACCCTACAAAACTTGGATCACTACGCCTCTCATATTTTGTGCTGTTGCGATATATCTGTTGTGCATGCCAATTATTGCCGCACCGCTCGAAGCCATATCTGTCCTTGGTGCGTAGATATCTGATAGACGAGTGGCGGGATGACTGACATGGCTCACAGGTTTTGTACTTGCTGGTGTGCCAGTGTACTATCTCACGAATAGAAATGAACAAGCTAAGCTCCCTCTCTTGCTGAGTGAGTCTTCCCGATCGCGTACAGAAGGGATTTGATTTATCGTACATTTACCAGGTTTCGTTGGGTCTTTTCTCGATCGAATACGAGGACGACCAAACGCGGGTTCTGGGTGGCAAGCTGTATCCACGGAATCTGATGAAGTTGAGATGCGAACGAGTAATAGATGAGTGGTACGCTCGTGTTGCCACGGGCTATGTCTTTGATACCGTACTCTGTTTGGAGAGTGCGGTATGCGCGATGCATGATGACCTACGCGGGTACCCGCTGATATCAGAGTTTCACTCGTGAGATTTCGGGTGTAGGAGCACATGTTGTGCTTAGGGAGTGCGTGACATTTTGGATAGAGCATCAAGACACTTGACCGCTTAGTAAGTGCGGAATGTGCGATATGTGCGCAATTTCCGATGTGGTTCGGAGGCTGACTGGACCTGGGATATATAAAGCTTGGATCGGGTCGCCAACTGAGCCATATCTGCTATCACATCCAATCGTCTGCTACATCTGCTGCCATGGTGCGTGACACACGGAACGAGCGTTATTGCCCAAGCACTGACGTGATTGGCACATAGGGTGAATACGAATTTAACGTCAAGGTACGGAATACGACTGGTAGTGAGGATGGAATGACAGTACTTGTCTTTAGATGACATGTGGAGGGTGTTCCGGAGCCGTCACCCGGGCATTGTCGAAAGTAGAAGGTACGCATCGTCCTTCTGATGGTGGTGAAACGGGAATCGACGGGACCTGCTGCGTGCTCAGGGATCACGTACGATGTGAGCCTTGAGAGCCAAAAGGTGGTCGTGAAGGGAGACGTACCGTACGACGATGTGCTGCAGAAGATCAAGAAGACAGGCAAGGAGGTTGGTCGTCTTTGGTAGTTCCTTGCGTCGTTCTGAACTAGCTCTGTTGCAGGTGTTGTCTAGCAAGGTAGTTGAAGCGTAGTCGTAGTGTAGTGCGAATGTCGTTGGCTGTGAGAGGACGTGCATCGTAATCATTCTCCGATGTGAACTACCATCTCATGGATTCCCCGGACAGTCTGGAATGGATCACCGCCTATCTCGCCGTACACTCCCTCAGCATCCCCAGTAGACGCTACTCGTTTCTTCTCTGGCTGTCGGTCGTCCTCATATTCCTCGCCTTCGCTGTCCTTCACTGGACTGGTTCCAGAGGCGGCGTGTTCGGTGCAGTCTGGTCAAAATGGGCACTGCGCCGTCGGACATGGCGCAAGAAGCATACATTGGCTCTCGCTCAAAGAAAGAACCAGCCTCACCGACAACCCTTTTCGCTCCCATCCAATGCCCAGCTCCTCTCCCTGACCGTCCTTACCTTGACGTCCCTTGCGCTCGCCTTCGTCGGTCCAGATTACCTGGAACCCAGCTTAAAGGTCTGGCAGATCCAAGCTCGTAGTTCGTCTCCGACCCGGCTATACGAAGCCTCGACCTTTGAGCCGTACATGCCGCAGTATACGATTCCAAAGTCCTTCTGGTCGTCGTCTGCCAGGGTTGGTCAAATCGCATTCGCCCTCCTTCCCCTCTGCGTCCTCTTCGCCCTCAAGGCACCTCCATTCGCTATATTCGCCATTCCTTTCATGGTGCAGCTATACTTCGACAAGCTCGCCTGGCTGCACAGGTGGTCTGGACGGCTCATTTGGCTCTTCACCTGCATCCATGTCGCACTTTGGAGCGTCCAGCTAGCCAAAGATGTCAACCCATCCACCGGTCGCGTAGCATACGTCTATGCCTGGTCTTACACTCCCTTTCTATACGGTTGGATCGTATGCAGACTTGTCTTCTTTTTGCAACACCGTGCTTATCCCTCCACAGGCCTTTGCGCTCCTCACACTAATCATCCTTCTCTCTCTGCACCCAATTCGGAGGCGGTTCTATGAACACTTTTACATCTTACACGTCATTCTTGTCCCGTCCATGCTAGTCATGGCAGGGTTCCACCACCCAACCGTATCTTGGTGGTGTTGGGCTACCCTTTCTTTCTGGGTCGGTGAACGTCTTTGGCGGGGGACCTGGTGGATCTACGCCAACGGCATTGTGGGCGGAGCAACCCTCGAATTATCACCATCTAATTCCAAGAATTCACCACGGGATACGTGGGAAATGGCTGGCGTTCGTCGCCCTAGTCTCGAATCCGCCTTGGAACATCCTCCCCAAGATGGACGGTCACCCAGCCCTCTCGATGCTTACTATCTTCATGGTGTTATGTCCAGCTCTGCCAGTCTGGACGCACCCGTATCTAATGCCCCGCCGCCGGCATATCCCCTGCACTCAGCCGATCGGAATCGTTCTGGAATGTCAATCGCCTACTTACCACTTCCTTATACTCCACCCGCTGGTTATGTGCACGCTGAACTTTTATCAGGTCGCACAGTCCGCCTGCGCCTTATCACACCGGGCTTCTTACCATGGTCACCAGGTCAACATTTTCTCCTCAACATCCCATCCGTCTCTCGTTTCACTTCTCACCCGTTCACGTGCGCTTCTGTTTGTGACGAAGAAGCGCCAACGGATGCAGGTCGCATAATGCTGTTCCTGGTGCGCGCGAAGGGGGGTTGGACACAAGATCTTTGGAATCTCGTTTCCCGAATGACAGCGGAACGATCCGGAGGTGAAGTGTCTCGTATATTCACGTCAGACAATCTACCAAAACATGGTGTCCTCTTACGGGCATACGTCGACGGGCCATTTGGGAGTGCAAAGCGGGCTAGATGGGGAAACTATTCGACAGGTATCATTATCACTGGTGGTTCGGGCGTCAGTTTTGGTTTGTCTCTCTTGCAGTACATGTGTATGTGCTTGTCGGGGAGGGACGGGAGACATCTTGGAGGACGTCCCGGCGGCTGGGGACGGAAAGGTAGAGACCTAAAACGCGTGCGGTTTATTTGGCTTGTCCGCGAATACAGTGAGTTGGGTCGGTTAAGCAGGGGGAACTTCGTTGAACTGGTTCATCAGGCCACATTCAATGGTGTGCGCCCGTCGTGCGCCACTGCATGTCCATTGTTCCTGCGTCAGCTCTCCAGGTTGACATTTACGTCACAAATTTCAAACCTGTCCCTCTGAGACATCCTACTCCTCTTCTGCCCCTGCGCGCGGGTTTTGACCGCGAACCCCTCAAATCCAACCTGGGACTTCAACCACCCCATCCGAACTTCATTCGCAAGGATTCTACGCATCTTCGCTCTGGGTCCGTGGACTCCTTAGAGAGCCATCAAAGCCATGAGAGCGACGTCGATCTCAGCTACTATCTCGGCGAGTCGGATGATGAGCCACCCACGGAAGAGATGCCTATCACACACGAGACGAATATATTAGATCTCACTAATTTCGACGGCGACGTCGAGATGGCATTATCGCCAAGCGAAGCTTATCTTAGCCACAGGCTGAAGAAAGAGGGGAAACTTCGGCGACAGCAGTCTCGTAGGCACCCTACTGCAGTGAGGATGAAGCGAGATATTCGGTTATCACGCCCCTCGCCTCCCAGCGGGACACGGTCCCTTCGACAAGATCCACCTCAAGCATCCCCCGATCGATATAACTCACCTCCCCGGTCATCTCGCGTACCACAGATCTCGACATTATCCATTCAATCGACCGACAGGCTCCTTCCTATTTCACCCCTCTCTGAACGGCCACACTCGGCTTCGTCTGAAACAGACTTGTATTCACCTTTCTCTCACCGCTCAACCTCCCCGCTTCCTTTACATTCGGCATCGGTGCCTCTGTCTCCCGACCTTCCGTCGACTGCTTCGCCCGTCGCTGTCCATGACAAGTCAAGACTACCCACATATCCTGCCAGTACCCATCATGACGTCAAGCTTGAACCCGGAAAGTCACATGCGGTTCCGATGCCGTCCTCGACTACAAGCGTGCGTCTTTACGAGTCACGTTCAGCCGGTCCCTCGAGTACGACGCTGGGAGTTTCGAACACCCGCCTCCCATTTGAGATGGACGAGCAAGAAGTGGCTGATATCCATGTTGTTTCTGAGCACGCGAGACTCGGTAAGCCCAAGTTGGACAAGGTGATCGCAGATGAGGTACAGGTATCAAAGGGCGCTATCGTTGTTGCATGTCAGTGGCCGCTTTTGTTCGCCCTGGGTGAAGCTGACGAGCACTTTTTAAATGATAGGTTGCGGGCCTACGTCCCTGAATGCGATGGTACGGAAGATCATTGCTGCGCAAATTGACCCTGGGCGGATACGCAGAGGCGACATGCGTGGATCCATCACGCTCGTTGCTGAGGAGTTTGAGTATTGATTGCTCTATCGCGTCGCTTTTGTGCGAGCGATGTACGGACGGGAACTCTTTTTTCCCCCTCGCTCGTTTTTTTCGACATTCGTTTTGTGACACTCACACTGGATGCGTGTTGATTGCAACCGTATTTGAATGCATACGGGACATTTCCAAGACCATTGGTTGCGACATTTTTCTTTGGAGAAAGTCACTACAGTACTTACACCACAGCGCTCGTATGTGGTCTATATTAATGGCGTCGTATGCTCTCCTTGTACTTTGTATCGGAGACGAAGGCTACATAACACTCGCTTGATTTGTGTGATATGTCCACCAGTGGTGAACTCACTGGAGACGGTCGGATCACTGCAAATGCCGCATTGAATACGGATCATGGCGGGATAGGCCTACAGCACAGTATATCGCCATCGCCATTTGTGTTCTTTTACCCATCCGAGAACCATGTCCTCATCACTTGCGACGTACGAGGCCTTTCACGGTATGCCTCTCATACGTGTCGAGTCTGAGCCGCCTTTCTAGCGGTACCACTAGGTTCTTCTGATTCTTATGGCTTGCCCTTTCGTTTGAAAAATCAATTGAGGTCTCTCCACGGAGCGGCACGGCACGGGAGGTCGCCCGTCGTACACGATGTATCGGGGCTAACACTAGAGATCATGACGCATCCTGACTTTTGAGCGGCGCGTGCCCCGATCACGCTCCCGTCGAAGCACGTGGCTGACACGTTTTTTCTTGCACGTCATCATACACTGGTACAGTCGACTCCCTTATAACCGATACCCCTTGGTTTGACCTCTGGGCTATCGGTTACTAGGGAGTATCGGGTCTACGAGAGACCGTATATACAGGGGCAAAAATATTAGGATTTCGCGGACAAAGGTACTGCGGAGATCAAGTCTGTTTGGGTGCAAAATATGAGGTCAACTTCGTGTCTTTCATACTCTTTGTTTCCTCTGCGAGTGTCACCTGCCCAAATGTGCTTAGGATTGCCTCTAACTTATGAGCCAATGGGTTGTAGTTTTTGCGCTTGGCTTGTCACGATTGACCGAGTGCCGTTTTCGACTGAAGGTTCCAAGTCTCCTGCTCGGGACAGGTCGTGTGCGTCAATTTCTCCTCGCCGAATGCTGCGATCTAGGAGCTGCTGATTGCGGATGCTAGGGTGTCCAGAGTAGTAGTCATAAACAAGTTGCCACGTGCTCACTGTTATGACCTTCTCTACTAACACCCACCTGCGAACGCTGACCTTTCTCTCACTACTTAGCCGGGTCCTCACCGCAGCTCTGGTCATATCGTCGACATACTTTCTGGTCTTGTTTGATAGTTCCCCACGACTCGTCCTGAGCAGCACCACACCACCATGGATCTCTTCGTTGCTCCGTTGGGACGCGTTTCACTTTGTCCATGTCGCGCAGCATGGATATGCATATGAACATGCATGGGCGTTCTTTCCAGCACTTCCGTTCATCATGCGCATGTCCGGACACTTGCTCTCGCGTGCGGGGCTCAGCTCCCCAGACATGGCGGCGCCACTCCTAGGCGGCGCCGTGCTGGCAGCGCTCTTCGATTCCACCCGGGTACTCTATCATCTCTCACTTCACCATCTTCGTTCCCCGTCTGCCGCATTCCTGGCCGCCGCGCTCTCCCTACTACCCAGTAGTCCCGCTACCCTGCGATTTGCGCCTTACAGCGAGCCGTTCTTCACCTACTGTTCATACAGGGGCATGTGGGCGTGTGCACGTACGCGGTGGTTCTCTGCATCAATCTGGTTCGCACTCGCGAGCGCGTTCCGGTCGAATGGAATCTTTCTCTCTGGATTCATCTTGTGGGGCATGCTCGTCGCGCCATATCTGTCCGCTCGGAAAGACCTCGTGAGTG
>JBBPKV010000296.1:0-16496 GCA_038089455.1 Tylopilus cf. leucomycelinus
AGCGCCAACACGCCACCACCCCAGCCATCGACAGTCGTCGCCTGTGCTAGTAGTCTTCACGAAACAAGTTCACCTGAGGACCACGGAGACGCGGCGCGGGCGGTGGAAGCGGAAAGGCAAAAGAGACGCGAACGCGAACGCACACTCGGCGAGCACAGCGAGATAGAATGGGTGCGAGCTGGCGGCGTTCTTCGAGACGCGTTTGGCAGGCGGGACAAGGCACGCACGGAGCGGATCCGCCAGGAGCTACGGGTCCAGGACGTGGAGAGGGAAAAGTTGGCGAGGTGGGAGGCATACGAGGCGCGTTGGCGCGCGATGCAGTCGTCGACAGCACCGATCGCGTTCGTCGAGTTCCCGTGGCCACTCAAGGAGCCCGTGTCAAATTGCCATCTCAATGCGCTCACACGTCGCGTCGTGTCCGAATTCCTCTTCGAGAGTTTGGAGGTCAGGACGAATACGACGACGAAAAGGGAGAGGATCCGGAGCTCGTTGCTTCGTTGGCACCCGGACAAGACGTCGCTTGTGCTCGGGCGTGTAGCTCCCGACGACCTGGATCTCGTACGGGAAGGGATCCATGTCGTATTCGGTATTCTCAAGGCGCTGCAGGATGCGGAACGGACAGGCACTGTGTAACAGACTGGGATCTATAGATTCGCCGCTGGCGGTAGGATATCCATAACGATTTCATGTGGATAATGATCGCAGTTCTTCGTGTTTTGAACATTGTGAGTCAGAGCAAGTACTCGGATGAGTTGTAAGCCCCACTGGCTTACCTGTCACACATATGATGCACATTGCTGTCACACAATGTAGTCACGCAGTGTCTCTTGTAAGGTCCAGTTCTCTCGCCCGCCTCTTCTCAGTGTTTCCCGCCGCTTGGCCACGGCGGGCTACGAGTGTCCTACACTATATGTACGTGAAAACGGTGACATCGGATTGGGGGAAACTGTGCTTTGAACTCGTTTAGTTTGCAGGTGAACGAGCTGCAGCCCGTAAGTCAGCGCTTCAACCTCCATCTGTCACTACGTATGCGAATTCCCCTACAGTTGAGAGTCAGCTCAGATCTGCGGGGCACAGCATGTTTGTTTCTTCGGTTCACTTGCCCACACTGACGACCCACACCGACAGGAAAACTTGGATCGATGCACTGCCTGTGTACCGCAGCTATATGTGGATTTGCTGTGATGCTGTGAGGGCGAACAGGGCTTAAATTAAAGCGTTCTTGGGTACGTCCCTTGCCGTACATTTTCCCTCTCTTACTGACGATGGCCAGCTCTTCGGGCAGAAAACGACCACCACAATCGAAATCGCCGACATCTAGTACGCCAGTCGTGGGTTTCCATACTTTACTTCCAGTTTACCGACCTATGCAGACGGCCTGTGCACCTACATGAACGACGCTCTCTGGGTCGCACGTGGCTCGATGGGTAGCTGTGGGATGCGGCAGCGAGCAGGTAGCCTTAGCAGTATAACTTGCTCATCTGACAGAAATACACCCACACGCATGCGAGTAACCGGCCATGTAGTGGCCAAATCAAACACGCTTTCCGTTGCACAGCAAATCACGCCCGCGCTATCACGGAATCAACCGGAGCGTGATATTCTAGTTTGATGCGGACCAATCAGTACAGAAAATAGGTGGACAACGAATGTATTATATCGCAATGTACTGTCATTACGATGCCGTAAATCGTTCTAGTGACTGGAGCGAGCACTTCTGAGTGATGTGAGATGCCAAAGAAGTACAATCCAGTTAAAATTCATGCGAAGGTGAAGACTCGTGACCAGTCCGTCTAAAAGAGGCAAGCCGCTTATCGATGGCTGCCTTTTAGGAATCAAACACCACAGCATGAGCTAAACATGGATTTGCTGTGGTACTGCCAGTAGGGCTTTAAAGTGCTCTTGCCAGGTAGGTATCTTGCCACATGTCCTCCCTCTCTAATTGACGATGGCTAGTTCTTTGAGTGAAAAAAAGTGATCACCACAATCGACTAAAGCTGCACTGGTACTGCAAAAGCTTCCTTTAGATCAATGACCACATACACCCATACCTGTCATATGTCATGAGATAGTCCAATCCCCACTAGCACTACAAACTAGATCCTTACCAACTAAGAAGACAAAGGCATCTCTTCCAGATGCAATGTCTGACATGCCTCCATGTCTATACATATGCTCAACAAGGAGCTACAATCCTTAGATGGAACTACTGGAAGGCCTTCCATTCCCAGCTAATAGCACTTCAAATCCAATCTGGATTTTAACTAGACCCATATGGACTCAACTGGTCTTCCAGCCATGTGGTATACACTACCCAAGTCCATGAATTCAGGTGTTTCAAATATGGTAAAGTTGAGCTAAAATAAAGGGAGTAAGTATAAGCTTGTCCCAGGGATTCCAAGAAGGTGAAGGGTGAAGGGGTAGCTAAGACTATAGTTGTTGTGGTTCTCACAGACACAAGGGACTATAGTAGGCAGCACTAAGTCTGGGGATCGAGAGAGCGCAAGGTAGCAAGTAAGTGTGGTAGGCAAGAAGTCACACTTGTTCTCAATGGCATGTGGGGAGCAACCACAAATGATATAAATGGATTTGACTAGCAAGTACAGGCAAGTAATGAGGGTTTATATATGTAAGGAGTTGCACAGACCATGCTGTGTGCAATAAGGAATTGCTAAATATAGGTAAGCTCTTCACTAGTGATAAGAAGTCTGAACATTCTAGAAGATTCCACTGAGTTCTGTAGCTGAACTAGTAATAATGTTGCATGGTTACATGTTACAGGTCACATGACTTGAAAGTTTGATGGCTTAGTCAGTGGCTGGCTTAGATAAGGAAGAAAATAGGGGCATGGTAAGGAAGAAAGAAAATAGAGGTGAAGAAAATAGGGGCATTTTGTAACACTATCCCCCTTCTAGAACTCATATTCCAGGTGAGTTGTGGAAAAATGTGAGTAATCATCTCCATGACTGTGAAAGAGAGAGATAAAGTTGGAGATGGAGATTCTGCAGAGTTTACGAGGAGCAGAGAGATGGGTATGGTGGAAATCATTGATGACATCATGAGCATGGATCATATGGTCTGCTGGTTCCCATGTTTTGTCTGTTTCATCATACCCTTTCCAGTGGACAAGATACTCTAACTTCTGTTTTTTCATCCAAGATCCTATAATATAGTCAATTTCAAATTCCTTGTGCCCTTCCTGGTTAACCAGGATCGCATTGGGTCAAGGAATGGGCTACCCGAGACATGGTTCATGATAGGGCTTTACCCTGGAGATGTTTATGACAGGGTGGATATGTATGGATTTGGGAATTTGGAGTTTGATGGGGTTAGGAAGGAGGGCAAGGATTTCATATGGCCCAATCCATTTTTGCATCAGTTTTTGGCTATATATGGAAGTTTGAGATTGTTGGTTGATAGCTAATGATAGTGATCCCCCTTCTATGTCTATTTGGGGAAAGTAGTTTCAGGTGATCACAAAAGAGATCATGCCAGTGGCAGTGGTTAAGGAGTTGTTATGGGAGAATTGTGCTATTTTGAGCCATTCAGCCCAGATATCTTGTTTCTTGGATATATAATTTTGAAGGAACTGTTCTAGCTCTTGATTAATATGTTCCATTTGACCATTGGTCTGGGGATGATAGACAATAGAGAGTTTTTGAGGTATGCCCAGGAAAGAGCAGAGTTCCACGGTGAAATTAGACATGAATTGAGGACCTCAGTTTGAAACTATAGTAGAAGGGAGTCCATGGATACATCAAACATTATTCTGGAATAGTTTAGCTAAGTCTTTTGAAGAAAGAGTTTTTGTACATGGGATGAAGACAACTTCTTTAGAGAAATGGTCTACTATGATGCAAATGGAATTGAAATCTGATGAGGGGGGAAGTTCCATAATTAAATCGACAGAGAGATCCATCTAGGGTTTTATAGAGACTGGTAATGGTAACAATTTCCCCATTGGTGGCTTAGAACTTCCTTTGGAATGGGCACACGTGACACAGCTAGCTACATAATCCTTAATGTCTTTGAAGAAACCAGGCCAAGTATATATAATAATGTGAAAGAAGATGAGAAGTTCATTCTATGCCTGTTATGACTGTTCAAGGTTCGTAGACTTAGCTGTCAAGGTGTACCTTGGGGAGGTACTCACGAAGAGACGCAACGTCCCAAGTGCAAGGGCTCTGCCTGTGGCAGCTAGGGTTCCTTAACAACGAAGTTGTAAGGACGAGGTAGCACTCTACTGGTGATACCTGGAGGGTTCCTAGAGTCGACGGTTGACAACTACTAGGCAAGGTCAAGGGATCAAGCTACCAGAGATAGTGATCGAGCTTAGAGGGTCAAGGCGCGAGAGCGAGGGAAAGAGTTTGTAAACAAGACTAGGCTGGGGATACATGGTTTGTAGTAGGACTAAGGACTTCCGATCCATTCGGTAGGACACTATGCTAGGGCTCATAGGGGGACCTCCTAGAGGCCTATTTACTCAGGGAGCATGGTGATAATTGCCATGAAACGTCAACAGTAAGAAATAGACAAAGCGGGGCCCGATGACGTAATCATATGGATGTCAGAAAGAAATGATTAGTCAAAAGAAAGTCACCAGTTGGGGCTTGAACCCAAGGTCTGGTGTGTATGCGAGTGTAAGCGTAGGAAAAAGTGTAAGTGAAGCATATGATCGTAACATTACCCCTGTATTAAGATGAGACATCACTCGAAGTCTCAAGGTCCCAGGGGTCGGGGAAAGTGAGCCACCTAGATAGGTCAAAAGTCGTGACTGGGAGACCCAGTGAGGTTTTCTTCTGCCACCAGGTCGAAGCTGTCATCAGTATATGAATACTCATCCACCAGTGTCTCGCTAGGAGCGGATCTGTCGTGTGAGGGATAAGGGGTGCCTGAGGATCTGCGACGAGATCGGGAGGAAGGTGGGCTGTGGTGTGAAGAGGATGAAGAGGTCGAAGGTGGTGGGCGACGGGGGCGGCGAAGTGGACAGCGGTTCTGTGGGTGGCCTGGTTGCCATCAAAGACAGGTGGGGCATTGGTAGACCGGGCAATTGAGCCAGATATGACCAAGGCGGTGGCAGGAGTAACAGGCATTGGGGAACCAGGGGTCATCGCATGTAAGAGGAAAGGACAGGGCCCTTACATGTCGCTGTTCAAGGTGGGTGATTATGGCGATCTCTTCGTCGTTCAGGGGGGATAATGAGGCTGAGGGAGGGGTCCTAGAGAAGGAAGAGGGGAGCCCTACGACGGGGCGAGGCAGGTCAGAGGCACTGGCGGTTTCCTGCAGGTATCAGTCTAAGTCGAGAAGGAAGGTATTCATCTTGAGTTGATGGAGGGTTACTTCGAGTAGTCCAGTGGTTTCATGTTGGATTTCTCGGAGAATGGTAACGACAGTGGGGAAGACGTTAGACCGGGAGACAGCTGGGATGATCTGTGCTAGGCGTGAGATCTGCAGGAAAGCGCGGTATAGGGTATACAGGGGAGAAGACATATCTAGGTGGGCACCGATGGGTACAGCAAGGCGTGAGTCTCACATCATTCGTGCCATGTGGTCAAGGGCTGTGATATCGGGGATTTTGTCCCTGAAGTGATGGGCAGTGGCTGGGAGGTCGACCGAGATGGGAAGACCGGGATGAGTAATGTGGGTGCGTGGGGGTGGTATAGGAAGGGCATCCTGTTCCCAGCCGGGATTGGCGATAATGGACGATGCGGGAGACGACGAGTGAGGGGGGGTGGTGGGAGTAATGGACGATTCTGTGATAGAAAGCGAAGACATAGCTAGACAAAGATTCGAAGTGTCAATGATGAAGGCAAAGGAGGAACTAGGAGAAATTTCTTAGCGGCGGCGGGAGCGATTGGTTTTCTTGGGCAAGGTTGGGAGGAAGACAGAGGGGAATCAGCTTTTATATCCTTTCAGGAGTGTGGCAGAGTGTCGGAGATTCGATTCTGGTTCCCACGAGTCTTCTTCGGCGGTATACCCTTTCCAACGGATTAGGAAAGAAGGAATTCCTTTTTGGATCCTGTGCTTTAATATCCGTTCAACTTCATATTCTTCTTTGCCATCTATAAGGGAAGAAGAGGGGTGGGGGAAGTTCAGCCCGTGTACGCTATTTTCGCGATAGGGTAATAGGAGGGAAGCATGGAAGACTGGGTGGATCTTCCACGTCTTGGGGAGTCGGAGTCTATAGGAGATGGGGGATAAGACCTTTTCGATAAGGAAGGGTCCTTCCCTTTTTGGTGTGAACTTTGGGTCCGCAAGGTGGCGTTTCAGGTTCCGGGCTTCTAGCCACACCTTATCTCCTAGGGTAAAGGGTGTGAACTTGCCTCGCATTCTGGAGGCCATGGTCTGGCGGGCGAGTTCGTGGGCGGCTAGGGCTTCATTCCTAGCGGTGGTGAGTGCTTGGATGCGGTCATCGACCACGGGTAGGGGGGACGATGGGAGGACAGAGGGGAGAGGGATAGGTTCATACCCCATCATGAGGAAGAACGGGGACTTGCCCGTGACGGAGTGAGGGCGGTGATTGTGGGTGAATTCCGCGTGCGTGATGGAATCAGCCCATGAGGTGGGGTTCTCGCCACAGTAGATGCGGAGATAGGTTTCGAGTTCTTGATTAACTTGTTCTGTTTCTCCGTCGGTCTGTGGGTAATAAGCGGACGAGAGCACGAGGTCGTAGTTTAGGAGCTTTCCTAGCTCTTTGGCAAAGTGAGCGGCAAACTGGGGGCCGCGATCTGAGATGATTCGATCATAGAGACCGAATCAGGTGTAAACTTTGAGGAAGAAGAAGGCTGCGATGCCTTCGGCAGTGACTGTTTTGTTGGTGGGGCAAAGGATTACCCCCTTCGTAAGGCTGTGGTCCACCACGACCAATAAGGAGTCATACCCACCGGATAGGGGCAGGTCGGTGATGAGGTCACAGGACACCTGCTGGAAGGGTCGTGTGCATGAGGAGGAAAGGGGCATGGGCGGAGGTGTGGTGGGATGGGTATTGGCCTTGGATTGCTGGCAGATGGCGCAGCCTTCGACGTATCAGCAGATGAATTGGGCAAGGCCCGGCCACCAATATTTGGCAGATACGAGCTGGCAAGTTTTAAGGAAGCCAGGGTGTCTGGCGGACTCGTGGTCGTGGCAATGGCAGAGGACGTCCTTACGGAGCGTGCTGGTGGGGGGTATATATATGCGGTTGCAGTAGGTGAGGATGCCATCAAGAATCTTCCAATCTGAGAGGTGGGAGCGGAAGGGAGCAGGGATATCCCCATCAAGGGCACGGAGTGTGGTGAGGTATATGGAGTCGGAGGCGGACTCTTGGGCGATAACCTGAGCAAGGGAAGTGTCGATGAGGCGGATGAAGAGTGAGTCTGGGAGGAGAGTGACGTCGCGATTGTCGCGATCTTTGGTGGGATAATGGTCTGCACGGTGGGAGAGAGCATCAGGGATGGTCAGGTCTTTGCCAGGGACGTGGGAGAATTTCAGGTCAAAGTCTGCCAGGTCTAAAAGCCAGCAGGCTTGTCTATGGTTTAGATTCTTGGGCTGCCTGAAATAGGTCAAGTTTTTGTGGTCGGTGAAGACCTTTATGGGATATGGGGAGCCGACGAGATAGTGGCACCATGCTTTGAGGGCGCGCATTACAGCAAGGAGTTCTCGGTCATAGATCTCGTAGTTATGTTCTGCGGGAAGGAGAGATTGGGAGAGATAGGAGCATGGATGCCAATCTCCGTTGGCATCGGTTTGGAGCAGAACTGCACCTGTGCCGACTAGGGAGGCGTCGGTGGCAATAGCGAAGGGGGCTGTGAGGTCCAGAAGCCAGAGAACTGGTTCTGCCATGAAGGCCTTCTTTAAAGAAAGGAAGGCTTGGTCGCAGGCGGGCGTCCAGTTCCACTTCATGTCCTTTTTTGTGAGGTCTAAGAGGGGTCGTGCCATCTCCGAGAAGTGACTGAGAAAATGGTGGTAGAAGTTGGCAAAGCCAAGGAAGGAACATACTTCCTTGACCAAGGATGGGATGGGCCATGAGGAGATGCCTTGGAGTTTGACGGGGTCCATGGCAATCTCTCCGTTGCGAAGGATCATTCCGAGGTAGTCAATCTCGGGGGCATCGAAGGTGCATTTTTCGAGGCGAAGATAGAGGTTGAGTTCCTCCATCCATTGGAGAACGTGGAGAGTTCGTGCGCAGTGGGTGGCTTCATCGGCCGAGTGGATAAGGAGGTCATCCATGTAAATGATAAGCCATCCTTCAGCGATCATATCTTTAAATGAGTCATTCATGAATCGCTGGAAGGTCAGGGGTGAGTTCGTCATTCCGAAGAACATCACCATGGGCTCGAAGAGACCTCGGTGGGTGATGAAGGTGGCTTTCCATTGGTTGCCGTCGTGGATGCGTACATTATTATAGCCCCATTGGGCATCGAACTTGGTGAAGATCTTGGATCCCCATACCTGGTCTATCAGGTCAGAGATGAGTGGGAGAGGGTAGGCATCCTGAACTGTATGTTCGTTTAGATACCTGTAATCTTGACAGGGACGAAGTTTGCCATCCTTCTTTTTGACGAAGAAGAACGGAGAGGCTTGTGGGGATTTTGATGGTCGGATCTTTCCCGACTTGAGGTGTTCTTCTATGAAGTCATCGGCAGCTTTCTTTTCATCTGGGGATAAGGGATAGAGTTTCCTGATCTTTGGGATGAAGGTTTCATCCAGGTTGATCTTGTGGTCATAAGGTCGTTTGGGAGATAACTCTCCCGGTGTGGGTTCTCCGAATACTTTGGAGAATTGTTCGTACTGTGGGGGTAGTGTTTGCTTTGGTTCTTTAGCAAACTGTTCTGCGGCGAGCTCAGTGGCTTTCATGAGTTTGGCGACGAGGGCACGTGGTACGTAGTGGGAGCCACTTTTGATAAGATGGTTAGTGGCCCCGAGTCTGACAATGTGTTGTACTTCATGGACTTGGGCTGTGCGTATGCAGCATTAGTTTTTGATCTCTTTTTCTAAATAGTCAAAGAGATGTTTGTCATGGACTTCATCGATGTATCGTAGACAAGGAAAGGTATTTGGGGTGATGGGACCCCGGAGTTTAGCGGTGTGTGCGTCGGCAAGAGTGGCATTGTGAGTGTAGTAAGATGGGGATTCGTCTAGGGATCTGGCGATGGAGAGAGTTCGGGTGGACCAGTCAATGGTGGGGTTGGCCTTCAATAGCCATGGAAAACCAAGGATGACATTCTTGTTTCCGCAGTTCATAACGTGGAAGGTAGTTTCCATGAGGACTCCTTGGATGTTAAGGAATAGGGTTGTGGTAAAGCAGATTATACCGCCCTTATTCAAGGATTTATCCACGTTTCTGACAAGGATGGGGTTTTCAAGGCATGTGGTAGGAAGGCGGTTCTTGCGGACGAAGCCCCAATCAATGCATGAGATTTCAGCCCCACTATCAACGAGGGCACGAGTATCGACGACTTGGGTAGAGTGTGAGGTGGTGAGCAATTGTATAGGGATTGATATGGAGTTTTTTACAGCTCGCACTCGTATACTAGGGGAGGAAGGATGTGTCGTTAGTCCTTCCTTATTCAAAAACCTGAGAAAGCTACTCTTGCTTCAACGGGGGAATCCTTTTCTTCCTCGTCGTTGTCATTCCATTCGATTAAAGGTGGAGGTTGTTCTTTTACCTTCCGTACCTTTTTAGGCAGAGTGGGGGGTTTGGTGGTGGTGGTCGGGTAGCGGGGACATTCATAGGAGGGGTGTCCTTGTTGCTGGCATCAAAAGCATCAATTTTCTCTGATGCAACGAGCTCATTCTTCTGGGGTCAATTTCTTGACTTTGATGGCATCGACGTCCATGGCGTTAGGATCTTTGGCCATGGATGAGGTAGGTGCCTGGGGTAGCCAGGATTTGGTGGTGCGGGGGTTTTCGTGGTGATGGGCAATTGCTTGGGATCGTTCCCATTGCGATTGGAGTTTCATGGCTTTCTCGATCATTTTGTCGAGAGTATCTGGGATGGTTTCGAGGGCATAGAGATGGTTCATGAGGGGAATTGGGATTCCCATGGAAAAGTACTGGATTAGGACTGCTTGGTCCGTTACTCGGGCTAAGGAGACGTTGTTTCGGAATCAGGCAATATAATCGCCTAAGGAGGGTTCATAGCAGGTTTTACCGTCTTTACGGCGCTCGACCATTTTGGTGTTGGCAAGCCAATGGAGGGCATCGCCTGCTACGTTGTAGTGGTTGATGAATCTGTTTTTGAAACTGGATTCGAAGCTCGCCCAGGTCCCGATTGATAGGGTTCCTGTGGCGAGAGCGGTCTCTCGGTAAGTGGAGGCCCACATGAGTGCAGGTCCTTTGGTCATGTAGGAGAGGGCATATGCGACCCTCTTAGCGTCAGTGTTGTATACATCCTCATTGACCCCTAAGTAGAACTTGACAGAGTTTAGCCAGGGTAAGGCCTTGGTGTAAGTTCTGTCAAATGGTTCGAGGGTTCCCAAGCGAAGTTCTGTGGGTTTTGCGGACATTGTGGACGATGGTGGTGGCGGGGGAGTGGAGAACATTCGTGGGATAAAAGGTCGTTGGGGTCCTAGAGGAAAAATCAGCGGGTGGTGGGACAAGAGTGTCGGTGATGGTGGCGTGGGGATTCAGGGAATGTTCACCATGTGGGTAAACTCATGGGCAAGGCTTGTGATAGTTGGGTCGTCTTCCGTAATGGGAAGGTCAGGGTCAAGGGTTCTGGTGGGGTGGTCAAGGGTTTCATTATCAGATGATTCAGAGTCTTGGGGTTGGGGTCTCAGCCGAGAGAGGGACCAGAGGGAGAGGCATCGGTCCGCAATGATGGCTTATCCAGTGATAGCCATTGTTGGATGAGCTTAGTCTTTTGTTACGACCGTTCAAGGTTCGTAGACTTAGCTGTCAAGGTGCACCTTGGGGAGGTACTCACAAAGAGACGCAATGTCCCAAGTGCAAGGGCTCTGCCTGTGGCAGCTAGGGTTCCTTAACGGCGAAGTCATAAGGATTAGGTAGCACTCTACTGGTGATACCCGGAGGGTTCCTAGAGTCGACGGTCGACAACTACTAGGCAAGGTCAAGGGATCAAGCTACCAGAGGTAGTGATTGAGCTTAGAGGGTCAAGGCGCGAGAGCAAGGGAAAGAGTTTGTAAACAAGACTAGGCTGGGGGTACATGGTTTGTAGTAGGACTAAGGACTTCTGATCCATTCGATAGGACGCTATGCTAGGGCTCATAGGGGGACCTCCTAGAGGCCTATTTACTCAGGGAGCATGGTGATAATCGCCATGAAACGTCAACGGTAAGAAATAGACAAAGCAGGGCCCGATGACGCAATCGCATGGATGTCAGAAAGAAACGATTAGTCAAAAGAAAGTCACCAGTTGGGGCTTGAACCCAAGGTCTGGTGTGTATGCAAATGTAAGCGTAGGAAAAAGTGTAAGTGAAGCATATGATCGTAACAATGCCCTAGTGACTGGCAATAGACGAATCATGACAAAGGGTAAGTAATTGATTATGTAAAGAAGATGGGACAAATATTTTGGTTTTTTTGGCAGAGATTTTCTTTAAGGAGTCATGAAATGAAGAAGATAATTGAATGTTTTGAATAAAGAGGGACAGGGGTAAGATGGTGATATTTTTATTTGGGTCCTCTGTGGCTTTCCTGTGATCTGGCTGTTGAGATAGGGCATCTACACAGCCATTCAAACTTCCTGGTTTGTATACTATGGAATAGAAATATTCTTGTAATAGTGCATGCCAATGGGCTTGTTGTTGGGATAAGTCTTGAGGTTTTTTGAAGAATTCAAGGTTTTTATGATTGGTCCAGACCTTGAAATGGTCTTTTCCTAAGAGGTAAGGATGCTATTCTTCGAAAGCATGGACTACTGCTAAAAGCTTCTTATCTCCAATGGGGTAGTTACATTTGGTGAAATTGAAGAAATAAGAGATGAATCCTATTGGGTACCAGAGACTGTCTTCACCTTTTACAGATAGAATGTCACCGGTAGCTATATCTGATGTGTTGGTTTCTACTCGTAACTCCCTTTTTGGATCTGGGAAAGCAAGTAATGGTCCTTCTGTGAATTTTCCTTTTGAGGCAATAAAAGCCCTCCATTGCAGTTTCTCAAACTTGAAAGAAATGTCCTTCTTTGTCAAATCATTGAGTGGCCTGGCTATGTCTATGAAGTTTGGAATGAAGCATCTATAGTAATTACAAAGTCCCAGGAATCCTTGGAGTTGCTTTAGTCTTGTTGGCTCAGGCCAGTCAAGGACCCCAGCAACTTTGGACTTCTACATTTCTACTTTGTCTTTTGAAACAACTATGCCTAAAAAGTCTACTTTATTCTGAGAGAAATGACATTTTTCTAGCTTTGCATAAAGGTCATTGTTGCAGTATAGGAGCTCATCGCTCTCTACATTTACAGACCAGTTTCTTGCGTCAGTTCAGGTTCTCATACAGGTATCATCCATAGTGTTCAAGAAGTCCATCCTGTCTCATGTCGGTCCGATGTTGGTCCATTTCTATCCATGCATATTTCATCAGTCTGAGTCTGATTGACAGTCTGCTTTTCAGTCCTGTTCATAGTTCAAGTTCAGACATGATCTTTCATTTTCTTATTTTCTTCGACATCTGTCACTTTGAACAAGTCATAAGTCACCTTTCTGTTGCAATTACATCAGTCACAGATTGGACAGTATTTCATTTAGACTACAAATATTTGTTGACAGATATATATAGCTCTTCAATCTGACCTTGTGGTGTCCTTTGACAGGACCACATGTTTATACACAGTCCTGGGAAAATGCCTGGACTATAAAGACTTATATCATGCATTTGAATATCAACACTTATCGGGTTTCACTTCATTTTCAGTTTTCATTTGAGTCTCTCTTCATTTGTATCCTTGCCGCCATTTCATCCATTTGTCTCTTTGCTGTTTGCTGTTTGTTCCATCGCTGTTTGTTTGTCCTTTGTAGTCTGATATTTTGGACCATTCATTAATAGTCTGGACTATGCTGGACTGATCTATTCCAAGCAAGGACTATTGTCTTAGCTACCCCTTCTACCTTGTGATACCCTGGGACAAGCTTATACTTACTCCCTTCTTTTTCACTTGACTTCACCATTTACCTTGGTGGTTAGCACCCCCACACTGTCTATCTTTCTTACAACTGGAGCTCACCATGAGGGATTCCACAAGGCCACTAAGAAGGTCGCTTCGGCCCACACCTCAGCGCTTGGAGCTTGAGGATCTGCTCTCCAAATTTTGTCGACTCAACATCTCCACAGAATCTGATTTCTTCATCCTGGTCACTCCAGACTGCACACATCACCACTTCATCAGTCTGACAACGTCACCTGTTGCTGACTTACCTTTCTTTCCCAGTGGTTTTACGACCTTTACTCTATCTGACAACCATCTGTCATCATGTCACCGTTCTCCAGTATCACCTCAGCTTTCGCCACTATCATCCTTGTCTGCTCATGAATTATCATCGAGCACTCGAGATCATTCCCCATCCCCATCACTTGCCTTTCTCTTCAACCAAACCAAATTCCCTCCTGTTCTTCAGCAGGATTTGTCCCCTTCTTCTCCGGTCAATCCTCCTTTGCTCATATCTGTCTTGTCACAGTCTGCTTCTAGTCCAATCGGATTAAACAATCCTTTACCCCATGTTCTACAGGTTCATTTTGGTTCAATGGCTAACCAACCATGGGTTTTCCTTATACCTCTTTGAGGTACTCAAAATGCGCCTAAATTTGATGGCAAAATGTTATCCCAGCTCCCTTGGTACTTGGAAAATATCGAGTAACTCAGTGACCAAGCCAGACTTGATGAGGTTGGTAAGGTCAAAGCAGCTATCTGATATGTAAATCTCAAAGAAGCTGAAGTATGGGAAACATTACCGGAAGCAGTAGCTAATCCTGCCGATTGGGACATGTTTGTTGAAGCAGTCAAGAAACTCTATCCAGGATACGAAGATAGTACATGATATCACTGTGCTGACATCCAGTACCTCATCGAGGACTACCATAAGAAGCAGATGCATAATCAGGACAACCTGGGTAAATATACCAGGAAGTTCACGAAAGTATCTGTGCTCTTGATTGCTAACCAGAAGCTCTCTGAAATGGAGCGAAACATGATTTTCTTGATAGGATTTCCAGCATTTTTTACAGGATTGCATATGTCATCACCTCACAATTGTTAAACTGGATATCCATCCTGATGATCCATATCCAATGAATGAAGTCATAAGCACTGCCAAATTCTTATTGACCGGATCAGCACTTTGATCTAGTCTGTCTGCATCAGACGTGATGTCTCGTTTCCAGCAATCCTATGGTTCTCCTTCTTGTTTCCATCCTCATCTTTATCAGCATTCACATCCATCTGGTCTGCCACAATCATATAATCTGAGTCTGGCCATCAAGACTGAGACCAATGTTATGGCTAGATTGATAGACCCAGCCTGTAGATTCTGTGGTGGTCCCAGTTGCTTTGCAAAAAATTGTTCAATCTGTGCAGAGTATCTCAATGCGGGGAAAATTACTAGAGGAAAGGATAATCATGTCTATATGCCAGATGGATCTGACATACCTCATATACCAGAAGGCAGATACCTCAAGGACGGTATCGACTATGCTCATTCATCTGGACAGTTGAATATAGCCTCCACTTCTGCAAATGCATCTTCTACAGGATTCACTAGAGACACACCTCCACATCTCACTGCCAGTATCCTATCTACCATGTACTCTGCTACTCCAGCAATCCTTGACATTGACTCCTCTGCTTTTTACATGTCTGAATCGAGTCTGGATTTGGACTCAATTCCTGTAGCTGCTGATGAAGAATTTCAACCATACTTTGTCCAGGCATGGGCTACTTTCCAGGTGGACAAAGTGTCCAAAGAGAAGAGAAAACGAGTTCGATTTGACGATGTTCAGGTATTACCACATAAGAAACCAGATTATCATGTAGCAGCAGTGTCCGAAGAACTTCTGTCCTTGGAGCTACAGCAGACTTCATGAAGCACATCACCCTTACCATCTACACTACCCTCGATTACAGCAAATGCTGGTGATTTGTCTCCTCCATTACATAGTGCCTTTCAAAACTCTAATAGCACAACTACTCAATCCAGTTCTGGTCGTTTTGTGTCTGATCTGGACAACACACCTTTGAGCACATCGAGTAATGTCCCTCCACGAGTACCTAACACTAACCAGAATTTCTCTCCATCCATGCAGTACAAATATTCCTTCCCTCTTGAAGACAAGACTGCTCCTAAATAAGTCTTAAACTAAGTCCTGGACGCTAGTGTCCTAGTTTCAGTCAAGGATCTCTTCGCAGTCTTTCCAGAATTTCAAAAACAATTTCAAGAACTTACTACCATGAAATGAATTGCTAACCTACCTTCGACTCACATAACATAGATTAACAAGTTGTCTGGTAATGACAGCATGTTCGCATGCAGGACTGGAACACGAATTATGTGTAATGAAGACAGACTCATTGTCATGCATCACAGCCTATCCCTTAGAGTGATTGAAGCTAAGGTTGGCGATACAGGTTGGACCATTCGTGATATTCTAGATTTGGGTTCCGAAGTTATCACTATGCCTCGCTGGATCTGGGAACAACTTGGACTACCAATCCGGTTTGACCAGATGATGAAGATGTTGTCTGCTAATACTAGTGTGGACAGTACTATCAGTGTTCTCAAAAACCTTGCACTCAATTTCAGTGGAGGTGAAGTCATGCTATAGGTCCAAATCTTGGCCCATGCTAACTTTGACCAACTACTGGGTTGACCTTTCCATTGTCTCATGAGTGCTAACACAGAGGATTTCCCAGACAGTTCCCAGACAATCACTCTTCATGACCCTAATATGGACAAGCAGTATACTCTACCTATAAAACTGTGGTCCAAAGGTTGTCCACATTGTCAAGACCATTTACAGTGCACCAGCCATCAGTCTGTTTTGGAGATGGGTTTTTAGATTTTGATGATCTGCTTAACAGCTGGGGAGATATCAGTAATGCTTCCATCACATCCTTCCTATCATATATGTATTTGCCTTTACCTTTGCCGCTTTATTCGTTTTTATCCTCAACATAGTCTATTTTCAATCTGAACATGCTCATCATGCTTTCTTCAGTTTATTCTTACAATCTCTCTTCACATGCATTGGCTTATAAGCCTGTCGCAAAGAAAGTTTGGTCCATTATGGCTCCAGTTGACAAGAAGTATTGGATTACCTGTTCTCTTCCAGACAATCCACTTGCCAGACTATGTCCTTTACCTACACATCCTCTGGACTTCATCCCTGGTGTTCACTTTACATAGGAACATGCTGACAAATTAGATCTCGATCCTGCAAACTGGCTATGGCCAGAGAAAGTCAAGCTCATATGCTAGCTCCTCCTTGAACACGAAATGACTTTCACTTGGATTTCTACTGAGCGTGGTTGCCTCAATGAAAGATACTTCCCCCCTGTAAAGATTCTGACC
>JBBPKV010000297.1:1472-15096 GCA_038089455.1 Tylopilus cf. leucomycelinus
TTGTCCCTGCCTTGGACCTGAACCTACCCGGTCATATGCACAAACACGATGTCAACAGATTGTCCGAGATGTACAAGTTTACGTTAGGCGAGAGGAGCAGTGATGATCACAATCATTGTCATTCTTTGAAGCCACATGGGTGAGCAGTGGGCTAAAAGGTCATGCAGAATGATAGTAAATAGTTTGACGAGAATACAACACGACGCGATGGCCCTTAAAGGCTTGAAGCTCGGTAGCACCTTTTTCAGGAACCGTTCAAGCATGGTTTCGCAGGTCATACAGAGTTTTCCCATAGTAGATACCCGCACCAGCACTAGTGAGAGCCAGAACGACGGGGACGGGTCCCTTGGTGACACGAGGAAGGGAGGACATTAACAGAATTGCAGAGGCACCTATTCAACAATGCTGGGGGTAAGCGGACGGGCCAGAGTAGTGGTAGCGAACCTCACCGAGAGCGCCCTCGATTCCGTTCGGTGCACCCTTCTTGATTTGCTCTGCGCTCCATAGGTAGAGCGCACCGACACTACGATTTGGTAAATCGCCAGAGTGAAACTGATAAAAGGGAATAAACCTACCCGATGCCAGCTATGAGGGATGGGAGAGAACGCGTCCTGAGATAGCCCGTGAACCCGCCAGTGATGCACAAGGCGCCCACTGCGTAAGCTGGGATGGCAGACTGGGGGACCGGCATGTCAGCTCTAGAGGGTTACAGTGTTTTGAATGAGCTTGCCATGGTAAATACTTATTCGACTAGGCTTACAGACTATGTGCAAGTGAGTTGGCGGAAGGAACGGGAGGCTTGTGAACGTCGAAATCACATTACGTCAGTCTGTCTCATAGTCACCTACCATCATGCCTCTTCCCGACAAGAACGAGGAATATAACACTAAAGAATACTGGTGAGCACTCACTTGCAAATAGTACAGCCAGATCACCCTACCGAGCAGGAATTCGAGATACTCCCAGTGTGTCTCCATCACACATACGCGGACCATCTAACCGAGCGTGACAGAGAAGATCCAGATGCCTCTTTCGACTGGTTCAAATCCTATGCCGATCTCGCTACTCATATCCGTCTCTTGATACCCGACAAGACAGCCAGGATATTGATGCTCGGTTGCGGAAATTCAAAGTTCTCGGAAGAGGTAAGCAAATGTGTCCCCGCAAGCTCGTGAGTCGTGACGCCGAGCATGTTTACTAGATGTGGGAGGATGGTTACAGGAACATCGTCAACATTGATGTCTGTCACTCGGACATCGATAGGGCATCCCTCCTTTCTCACCCTTTCGCAGTATTCGACAGTCGTCATCGAACAGATGCGGGCGCGTCATGCAGAGTTGCACCCAAATATGGAGTGTATGTGCTACTACCGAACGACAGTACTGTACACACTATGTATATGTTACAGGGCACGAGATGGACGTCCGAACTTTGTCGTTTGAAGATGCTTCTTTCGACATTGCGATCGACAAAGGTAATGTAATTTCGCTCCCTCCTGGTCTGGTGTCAACTTACCCTACAAAGGAACCATGGATGCCATGATGACCTCGTCTACCTCTGTCTGGGTCTGGGCATATCCGATGACGTTTTGATCAACGAATTCACTGACGGAATCTGCAGAATCCTCCACAAAATGTCATCAAAGACTGTGCTGCGGAAGTATCTGAAGTGCTCAGGTGCACTTCATTTCCTTGGTATCCTCCGTGTCATTCACCCCATTCCTTTGCAGGGTCCTCCGACCCTCGAGTACATTTCTGTACATCACGTTCGGTCAGCCTCATTTTCGCCGAAGATTTCTTACGGGTCCACATGCATCTGGCACAAGACTAGAAATAAAAGAGCTCGGGGAATCCTTCCATTATTATATGTACATACTGCACAAAGGAACCTAGCACTGGTCGTTACCTGGGCTTGCAAAAAGCGCTAGAAGTACGGTAGCTGGACGGAATCTATGGATTCGGTCATGTCACTCTGCTGCCATAGCAGATTGAAGCCTTAATTGGTAACTGGAAAAAATGAATGCTGGGATAAACGACCGCAAGGGTAAACCTCTACGACCAAAAGATTACGGACTTGTTTCGATCAAAACAAGAACTTGACATTTTTGTAGTATGCCAGCAAAGGATTCTCCCCATTCCTGAGTCGAGTCTTGCCCAGGTTGCCATAAGTCTCCATGAACTCCGCATGGCTGAAAACATTACTCCTCCTTTCTCCTACAGGCAGTCCGCTCGCTGACTTGACCCCATCGAGCGGCAAGCGACGAGACAACGAGGAGAAGAAATTAGAATCAAGTGAAAGCGGAGATGTGTCGGAGGCAAAAGGCGACAAACGGGCACGCTTCAGATCAAGGATATCGTCACCAGTGCCAACCGGCTGTTCGAGGACATACTCATACATGTCTCGCAATTGTCCAAACGCGGTAGGAAACAGGATGTCGAAGTAGCCCTGGCGGACAAAAATCGTTTTACAGGGTACCATTGTCCCGTGCACGCTCGTCTGTACAACGGGCCCATTTGCACCTGGCACTGCATCGAGCAGAGAGGAGAAATCCGTGAGAAGTAGACGATGAAGAGGAAAATGGGCGCGCAGGAGACGAAGAAGAGAGAGCTGACGCGTAGGTATGTATTCCGGGGGTGATAGGTTTGGCGCAAAGGGAAGGGTCGAATATACTCTTCTCAGCAGGGATGTGCGAAGGTACCATGGACAAGGAGGTCGGCGCTTTATGCGTTGGCGGAGAGAGAGAAAGGACGCGGTGAGTGGATCGGTAATTCTTGTGTAATATGGTGTAAATTCGCCCCCTTCATCGATGGCGACCAAGCCTTGGAATGGCTCCAGAGTACGAGTGTCGTATCGTACGAGATCATGAGCAAAATTGTCGACAACTTCGGCAGCGAGGATATAACATGGTGCGTGTTCTGTCTTGGTCCAAGAAAATACACTCCGGTGCTCGACGTTCGCTGTGCACTGTGTGTGACCCGCCCGGCGCAAGCGGATCCGTTGAGCATTCGCAAGTGGGGCACTGATCTCAATAATAGTGTAGACTGTGCGATCATATACCTCGGGATAGTGTTCGCGAAGGTGGTTGAGAACGTTCAAGGCCAATGTGCCATTCCCAGCTCCAAGCTCGTAAATCCTGAAGTCTTCGTAAGGGAAGTATTTCAGGAGATATTCGGACAGGAGACATTGAGCAATGGCTTGACCATACCATGGCTGAACAACTTTGAGAATCGGGAAGAAGAAGAGCGAGCCCACGCACACCTTAAACAGCTCCGTAGGTGTATGCCAAATTTGCTTGCCAGGACCATCCGCCCCTGCCAAGCTGCCACATTCAACATAGCGGCGAGCGACGGCCGCCTCAAACTGTGCAGTGTCATTGAAGCTGCTGAAGTCGAATCCCTCATTCTCTTCCCCTGGCGCAGTGAAGATGGTAGCTCGTTTGGAGAAATAGCCGTAGTGCGGATTATAAAGTGCGTCTTCAATAAAGTCGCGAATTAGCATACGGACCCGTGTCGGTGGAGCAGTAAAAGACTTGGCCAAGTCGTTGGAAGTGACGAGTGGATAAGAGAGGTATTCCTGGAGGACATCTGCAGAAAACACGACCTCTGGGTTGAAGTTGAACTTTTCCTCCTTGATTCTGTAAGGCGGTGGTTTGTCTGACCAAGGGATGGAGGTAGTAAAATAAGCCTTGAGGTATCGTCGCCGTTGACAACAGCGCCAGGCTTGGTTTAGCGTTGCAGTAAGCATCAACGCACGTTGACCTCGTTGAGCGGAACAGAAAATCGGACGTGTTATTTATGTACATAAGCTAGAATTATTGCATCTAATGAGTCGATCTTGGACTAACACCACTCTTTATCTGACAATTCATCGTTCAAACGGTCAAAATCTGCTGATCCGGGATGGACGTCGAGCGCAGTGTTCGCTCTTGGATAGTCACAGAAAAGGACGCTGAAGTCGAGAAACTCGTCGGGGGCACGTCCCACCAACAGACCTTATCTTCTCGCGCATCATGATTGTCTTTAGGCGTCTCGTTGGGCAGTGTCACTGTCCTTGACATTGTCAAGGCTCTTGGAGAATACTTGACGTCGGAAGAGGTCCACTTGCGGACCAAAGGTGTGTCTTTCAGGACCAGTCGAGATTTCTCTAACGTGAAAAAGGCGTGGAGATGCTTTCTTTAGTGATCGAACGCTGTCCTAGGGACAAGCTCAATAGACAAGCGGGTATGAACGTCCGGAGACGTCTTCCTTTATTCCTGACCATGACATACTTCAGTCCGAGTCCTGACCTCATTCTATTGCTCAAAGCTGGAAGACACAGAGACGATCACACCAGCACTCAGTGGATTGTCTCATCTCGTTACCTTCCCGTCGTTTTCGTCCCTTGAGGTCTCTGATGTTCTTTCGGCGTAAGTTCCGCTCTTGTATCACCGTATGCATTTCATATCCTTCGTTTAGGATTTTCCAGCGTGTTGAGATGAAGTCGCTGGTGCAGTCTACCCGTTTTCATGTCTACAACATTATAAACACTCTCGTGAACACCTACCGGGACCATCTTAAAAACATGGGGGAGGAGTTTGTTTCAAGTTATGCGGTCCTGGCATCTGGGGAAAAAGATCCCCGCAACCTCCTCATCGCGTTCAAAATTGCCCACACAATTCTGACAGATTTTGATATATCGGCACATGTGGAAGTAAGTGCACCACTTCGAAATGGTTATCGGAGCCGTGAACATCGCCTCTCACATGCTAGACCTATTTTGACATCATCTTTTGTTACTATCCCATTACTTGGCTTCCTGGCCCAGATGATCCAGTCAACATCGATGACCTCAAAGGTTCACTCAGGTATGTTCTAATGTCCCTGCTGACCAAGCTCCGGTTTACCTGTAAGCTGGGACGGAATGCGACGCTCCGACACCCCTGAAACAGAGCATGCCTCAGCGCAACCCCTGCTTTCGGTTCCCTTGGCATCTCTCTATTCCTCGAAAAGCTTGCATTTGGATCGTCGTCAACCAAGGTTTGGATTTGCTACAATTGGAATCGCCGAGTAACGTAGATGCATCATATATAGCGGGACGCTTTAGAAATGATGGCCATTTGTCTTCCTGTTTACGGAATTGACATAGCGAGGGAGTTTGGGCGGAAATTTTGGAATGCAGTGAAACTCGAGGTACGCATCTCATCGCTGCTTACTGCATTAACAAATCATGTCCGAAGATCTTCCAACCTACGGACCCATTGACCGAAGAATTCGCTTTGCGCACCCTACGCGCCTTCGTCAACGTCCTTTTGTCGACTTCGTCAGATGGTACGGAAGATGCCAACGACACCGTAATTCGGACAATCATTTCAGACTCTCTTGAATCTATCGGGGAACCCGAGAAATCGCAGGCGAAAGTAGGAATGAAGGTCCTATGTACATTTGTCGGCTTACCCTGTACGTGAGCCTCTTCATCGGCATATTGACCATAAAGATTGATTTGAAGCACGTCAGCGAAACTGGGGAATGATGCAATCAGTGGTGCAATCGACAAATTGACTGAACTATTTCATGATCCAGGGGAGGTGTCCAATAGAGTTGCAGTAATCATGCTCTTGACCGACCTCCTAAACGCTTTCGTAGCTTCGGAAACGCAAGAACCCTCGACAACGACTAAACAACCGTCAGATACGGTTTCCTTCCTGACGTTCCACAAAGATGCTGTACTCAGGATGCTGATCACCGGATTGAAGTCTCCTGCAACGCGTTTGCCGGCAATCCGTGGACTTTCAAGTACTATCCGTATTCCCGCTCTTCTGACGGACGCCGAGCTGAGATACGTGGTGGTCGAAACTGGAGAATTTGCAGGAGAGGAGCCTGCCGGCGATGTTGACGATGTTACGTGCGTGCCTCCACGTGGTACATATGTATCTTGCTCCCTTCTAAAGCACGCCAATGTTGTCTCAGCACTGATGTCGTCTCCCTTCTGTCTTCGATTGCCCTGAAGGCCCCACGCCATCTTGCCGATCAAACACTCCCTTCACTATTCGCCATGCTCCCCGAACAAGCTCCTCCAGTGGATGCTCGATCCCAACGTACCGAGTATTGGCGTGCTCTTTACACCTTGAGCAAGCTCTGTATACAACCATCTCTATTCGAAACCTTGGTTATTCGACTTATAGGCAAGCTAGAGTTACTTTGCTCTCTGTCTATTTCGCAGGAAGTTTCATCCGGAGGAACGGCGAACACTGAAGAGACCGAGTGTAACGCTGCGTATGCACACGCACTGCTCCTGACCCTCGCAAATACGCTCGCGGAGAAAGTCGGCAGAGCGGATCCCGACGTCCCTAAGTATGTCGACCGATTACTTCCGCACCTGTTTCGGCTTTTCCTTGGGGCCGCAGTCACAAGCGAACGACGGATCCTGCAGGATCATAGGCTACTGCGTGTGTGCGCACGGATTGTGAAGTTGGTGGTTGAAGCGCTATCTATCGAGTATGTTATTAATTCCCTCAGGTTCTTGTATGCTCATGACCCTATTTAGACAACAACAAAGGTTTATCGATGGGATGTGTGCAGCTTTCATTCACGGTCAAATCAAAGCTGTTACTGGAGGAGAGTTCCCTTTCGTCGCAGAGTTTAGACCCATTCACGTAGGTGTTGCTGACCATTCGTTGTAGCCATGATATTAACCACCGTATAGGTTGATGCTGGTGCATGTCAACGAGAAACAGTTATTCTATTTGCGGCTGCACATGTTCCTATCCGCAAGGAGGTATGCAATATTCTGCACCGACTGATATAAAATGCATTTTCGAGTCTTCTCTTCCCAGATATTGGTATTCAAAAATTCAGAGTTTGGAGGACAGCCCACCCTATCAGCTTTTCTTAGAACTCTCGTTGGGTGGTGCGATGAGTCCACGCGTACCATTCTGCAAAGAGATGCTGCATCCGAGCTATTCGCGACACTGGTAAACAAATACGCGGATGGTGTGTCATTCAGATCTATCTGTGACATCCTCAGGCATGACCCGCCGTGAAGATATCCCTGATTTTCTAGATGAAATGTTGACGGGTTACTTCCCGACTACTGTCAATAATCCCCGCGTCCATTCCGAAGCACGGTGCATGGCCATAGGTAACTGGGTTTGGGTAAGATGATATGTCAACCTGTGCGAGTTTACTGAAATCGGACGTAGATAAGTAGAGGATTGGTAGTCCGGTCCCATCCCTTGGCGATATCGTTCGTCGAATCCTTGCTCACCCTTCTTGATGATGAGGTGGTAGCCCGGAGTACAGCCCGCGCTCTTGGGGTATTGGTCGCAAATGATGGAATTCTGACTAAACGCAACGGTGCGGTACTAAAGGTGCGCAAGAACGGCGCTGAGAATTTGCTGGCACCCTGACGTCAACTACTTAGATTCTTCATGTGCAGAGATGTTTCAACGTTATGTTACCCAAGGTAGTAGATGGTGCGAAGAGAGTCGATGGTGTGCCGCTCAGCATCCCTGTTACATCACCAATCGACGAACGAATCTAGGAACGAAGCGAGAGACGGCTTATCTCACTGCTCTTGCGTCCTTGGTAAATGCAGTTCCGAAATCGTTGTACGGAACACAGTTATCCGCCGTACGTCCATGGCCCATAAATTCTCTTTAGTCGATTCACTCACGCATGGCCCCGTAGCTTATGCCATTACTACTCCGCGGACTAGAAACCACTGGTCCTGAAGTACGCCAACAAATCATCGAGACAATCTCGAGCAACATTAGCGCTTTTTCGGACGACAAGTCATCGTCGACGTATGCTTCCACCCTCGTTGCAACAATGCTTGAAAATTGCAAGGTCGTGAACATGCCAGAATATGTGGGTGATGGTGTCTAGCGTATACGTTCTAGTCCCACGATGACGATATACAGAGAGTTCGCGTGGGGGCACTGAAATGCCTGGCGCTACTGCCAGGTATAGTACGCTACGATGTGCTTCACCCACACAAGCTTCGCGTTTTGAAGGATCTTGCCAAGGCATTAGATGACCCCAAAAGGGTAGTAAGAAAAGAGGCGGTAGATGCCCGGTTCGCTGTTTGGTCCACCACTTTATTCGTGTTGATTACTGACGACTATCCGACTTTGCAGAACGAAATGGTAAGTTGTCTATGGTAACTCTGGATCGACTAACCTACACATTGGGTAGGTACAGGTACAGTGGCTAAGCCAAAGCTTTGGAAACCACTCGGAGCTGATGGGGAAAAGAACGCGGGGCACATCGTAGAAACATGAATAGCTACTATGTGTATGTGCTACCAATGGCGGGCTTGCAGCACAGGGGTTATTTCTGACTAATTTATTAATTCGAGTCGCCGCTCGAAATGAGTGGCTGTGATCGGCCCTGTAACCCTCACCTCGACGTACATATAGTACATTTGATCCTTAAGTTCAAGTTTCTTACGTCCACCAGAGTATCATGTGGGTCAGTGTTTTGACTTCCCCTTTAACATTTCACTCGCCCTGATCAATTCTGCTAGACCGAACATCGCAATCCAGAAGGGCGGACTTACTGGTTCAACACAGCAACCCGAGAAAGCGTTTGGGAGAAACCAGACGGTAGGCACTGATCGTAAAATTTTGCTGCCATCTCAACTGTACCACAGAGCTTAAAACTCCTTTCGAGGTTTGGATTTCTTTCTTGGCTCATGATTTCTGCTTAACTTTATCCAGCGTGCTCTAATCCAGACAAAATGGAAGGAATACTTTTCCGGAGGAAGGAAATACTATTATAACGTGCGCCTCATTCATTACTTTCTTTGTGTCTCGTTTACCACTCAGCCAAATTTCCACCTAGACGGAAACAAAAGAATCCAAATGGGACATGCCAGATGAACTCTTACTTCTTCTCGAGAAGGTGGAGAAGGAAGCCCAGGGTAGCCAGCTCGTGCTGGCCAGTAGCGTGTAAGTCCATTTTGTACGATTCCGTGGTTTGCGGAACGACATCTTTTTCCAGTCCTGCGGCGTCACCTACTGTCGCACAAGCTTCCGCTGCTCCATCCACTAGTAACCCCGCTACCCCGACATCAACAACCCTTGCGAATGGCACAAATGGCACGGTTTCTCACGCTGGTTCGACCCTTCCATTCTCTTCGGGCAGCGTCCTTCCCGCGCGGCCGAATCTCCCTGATGATCCGGTGATTCCACACAATGGCTTTGCAACCTTTGAAGAGAGCGAAAAGGCATTCATGCATTTGCTGAGGAAAGCAGGCGTTGATGCGGATTGGAGTTGGGATCAAACTATGAGGGCTATCATCACTGATCCTTTGTACAAAGCACTAAATACACTAGCCGAGAAAAAAGCAGCTTGGCAAAAGGTTGGCGTCTTTTTCCGGTCATGATTATATTGTCTACTCAAGTGGAGTACTAATGGATAGTCTAACAGTTTACTGATGGACTTCGTGCGAAAGAGGAAGAAGAGAAAGAAGCCCGATTGTCCAAGCTACGTCCCGCAATCAGGAATATGCTCAAAGGCAACCCCAACGTTTTTCATTACACGACGTTTTCCACAGCCGACAAACTCTTTTCGCAACATCCAATATGGCAACAGGCAAAGGTTGAAGCAGAGAGAAAGCTCATATTTGAAGAATATGTCGCGGAACTCAAACATCGCGAAGTGGTGCGTATTCAACTCAATCTCACTATCTACTAGTCTACTAGTCCTGTCATGCTGACGGCCGGGTAGCAAGAGACAAGGGCAGCTCGGGCACGCAGTATCTCCAAGATCGTAACTCTTTTTAAAGAGCTAGGTGTCGACGTACTCACACGATGGCGCAAAGCCCACGACATGGTCATCGAGTCAGAAGAATGGAAGAATGACGATGAGTTGCGAAGGCTTCCTACACTCGATATACTTCTGGCGTTTGAGGACTATAGCCGAGTCAAGGAACGCGAGTTTGAGGAGCAGATGCGGCGTGCTCAAATAGAGAAAATCCGTTCAGAAAGGAAAGCGCGCGAAGCGTTCAGGGTAAATTACGCAGTTTCTAATTCACGTAGCACGGATACGATCTAACCGTTGCCAGGCTCTCCTTCAAGAATTAGTCGGCGTAGGCAAGATCAAGGCGCGCTCAAAATGGCGTCAGGTTTACCCCACGTTCGCTTCAGACGAGCGTTATCTCAACATCCTCGGAAAACCTGGTTCCAACCCGTTAGAACTCTTCTGGGATGTCGTTGATCAACTTGACCAAAATCTTGACGCGAAGATCGCTATTGTCGAGGAATGTATTCGACGAGTAGAAGTGCCAAATGAGTCGCCCGAGGATGCTGCTAAGGTTGCGGTAGTTACCGCGCAGTCGACCTTTGGGGAGCTCGTACAGAGGGTGAGGAGGGATCCGGAGTCGGGCAGGAAGTTGAACGAGGAGGACCTCCAAGAGGTGTTTCGTTGCGTACGTATTTTTAACCCGACCTACTTTTGTCGCTCAGCCACATTTCAGTTGCACGATCAAGCCGTCAAGAAGCAACAGGACGAGAAACGCCGTTATGAACGCAGACAGAGACACCTTCAGGATGATTTGCGTTATGCGCTCAAGAAGCTCCCGGAACCCATTGATATCAACATCCCATACGAGGCTGTAGGTTTTACTCGTCATGTTAACTTCTGCAATTTCACAGATGTCCCTAGGTCGTGCCTTTCATTGAACATCTGGCAGAATACAAGGCCATTGAGGACGATGAAAGTCGTCGTGCTGCCTTTGCCAAGTTTGTGAAGAGGCAAAAAGAGCGCTTTCGGGAAGCCGCATCAGAAGATGGTGCATCTACTACCAGCAGAAAGCGTAAGGAACCCCCCCGCGATGGTGATAGGGATCGTGAACGTGACCGTGAACGAGAGCGTGAACGAGAACGAGAGCGCGAACGAGACAGAGATAGAGAGCGCGAACGCGACTCGTATCGCGACAAGGGACGGGAACACGAGCATGATAGGGATCGTGACCGTGATAGGGATCGTAGTGATCGCGACCGTGATCGCGACAGGGACAGAGATACGCGTAGCTCTCGGCACCACCACCGTGCGGACGATCATGACAGGTACTCTCGCGACCATGGACATTCGGAACGGGACAAAGAACGAGACCGGGACTATCGGTCTTCTAAGCACCTCCGCGACGAGCGAGATGTGAGGGATGACAGACGGCGGCCTCGAAGTTCAAGAGACCATGCGCATGGGCGTGGATTCGATGAGGCGCCGCCCTATGGAAACGACGACGAAGACGCGGATAAGGGCCGTGAAAAACGCGAACGAAGCAGAGATGTCGGGCGCGATCTATCGAAATACGAAGAGAGAGGGTACGGCGAAAGGACGGAGAAGGTATGTTCGCCAGTGCTCTTTCTAAGCGATTGCTAAATCTTTGTGAAGCGAGCAAAATACGAACCCGAAGTTGATGAATCTCGGGAACACAAGGAAGACAAGTCGCACAGGGCAGAGACCCCAGAGGAGGGAGAAATATAATGATGTTCGACGTATGCAATATTGATTTTTTGACCCTGTGATGTGTACAATTAACTTACCAGATTTTAGGCACGCATAGTTTTGTTACTTCCTGTGCAGGATACGACCGGAATCATCCTTTCTTGACCACCTGCGGCAGTAACGAGGGTGAATCGTGTAGCATGGCGGTTATGCCCGATCTGTACGAATGCCCTATTCTCGCTTTCTAAAGACAAGGTAAACTTATACGTTTTGATGTCCCTATGTTTCTATTTGAACTCTCACCGTTCAAATAAAATCAAAATGTTACATTCAAGTAGGTCTGACGAAGATACATGGTTAATTGAACCATCGGGTGGCGTCATGGTGAGTGCGGACGACTTGATAGAGTCTGACCTGGTTGGACAGCTTCTTGACTTTGAGTGCACACCGCTCCGACCGGCATTAAGCAATATTTACAGTTGATTTTGTTTCGCAGACGCCGTATTTTTCTAAGGGGTCAAGCCTGCCTGCGATACATGTTCTCTGCATGGCACCGACGGAGGTCAATGTACAGAACTAATCAAGAAACATACTGAATGTACGCGCGGATGAATAGAGAATAGGTTCTCAGTCACGATAGGCGTGATATGGGTAACGTCGGTAAGGATTGGTACACATAGTCGCCATAGGTCCAACTTGAACCTAGCTAGCTATTACTACACGGAACTCATAACGCTTTTTCACTCGCGAACGGTGTAGAACCGAGAGTCCAACGCGTCCAAGTTCAGTAAGGTTCCGTTATAAAACCTAAGAAGGAAATTAGAGGATCAACCGGCGGCGGCCGAGTCAGATCCACAAACTCATCCCAGACCGCGCATCTCCATGCCTCGATATCCTCACACAAAGTTGTTCAGTGACCCCCGTCGCATCGTGGTCTTGTCAGGACCCCACATCCAGGTGCTCGACACGGAGTAAGCACCCTATCACGCCCCTCCGGCACAAAGATTAACGACGGCATAAGAAGTGGGCACATACTCCATTCCACAGCAAAATTGACTCAGGAGGATGGAGGCGCCTTCATCAAAGCCGGGCCCATCCGTTGCTCCGGAATGAGTAAAGATGGAAAGTACCTTGCTACTGTTGCAGACGATAAAAGACTCAAGATATGGGATCTCGAGTCACTTGCTCTCGTGAGCGCACGGTAGGGTGGCGAATTCCTCCACAGTGAGTTCCTTAACGGTCACAGTCAGTGAACTTCCCAAGAGGCCCACGTCTATCGCGCTTTGTAAGAATACGGACATCCTTGTTGCCGATAAATTCGGGGACGTCTTCAGGTGAAGCTCGTCCCGTAATTCATGTATTGGTTCCCTGATGTCGTCTATAGGTATTCGCTCCACCCGAAAAACGAGCCCGCCGAAAAAAAGACTGCCAGGGGCATGCTCATGTCCAACGAGAACCAGTCGAGTGGGGAACTCGTACTCGGCCATGCATCTCCTTTAACATGTTGTCTGCTGGCACCAGATGAGAATTTTATCATAACGGCTGATCGAGACGAGCATATTCGAGTCAGCTGGTATCCTCAGGGCCATGTCATTGAGAGTTACTGCTTAGGTCACAAGAAGTAAGTACTGGTACCCCTCCCTGCCTGGCGACACTTATATCTCGCATGTACAAGATACGTGTCGGCCGTCCACATTCCCATGGTGTCCCCCGAGATATTAATTTCGGGAGGCGGAGACTCGGACTTGAAAGTCTGGGATTGGATGACGGGGTGCTTGCAGCGAAATATTACCGTATTGGCTACCGTCGAGCCTTTCATCAAAGTGACAGCTCAAAACAGGAGACGCAGGCTTCGAGACGAAAGTGATGACGAGGAAACTATTGAGTCGAGAGGCAAGAGGGCGGGCACTGGAAGAGGAGAAGATGCCAACCCGGAGTCCGAGTATTCCGAAGTCCAGAAACCGTTGGGAGGCTCGGGCAGGTCGTCTAATGCTAGTTTTGTGGTTCGCAGAATTGGCTCGTTTCTGTTCGGTGGTGAAAATCATCTCGTGTTCAGCGTAGTTGGGTGAGTTCGGCTATCGCGACAAATGACCCACTTACCTAAGACTTCTGTAGAGCAACGGCAATTTTCGAGTTTACCTTGGCAGAAACTCATAGTCAGCCAGATATCAGGCACTATGACTTTGGGAAACCTG
>JBBPKV010000298.1:0-16484 GCA_038089455.1 Tylopilus cf. leucomycelinus
CCTTTGGAATCCCTGGGACGAGCTTATACTTGCTCCCTTCATTTTAGGTCGACTTCACCATTCGCCTTGGTGGTCAGCCCCACACACTTATCACCTTTCTTACAACTGGAGCCCACTGCGAGGGATTCCACAAGGCCACTCAGAAGGTCACTTCAACCCACACCTCAGCACTTGGAACTCGAGGAACTACTCTCTGAATTTTGTTGTCTCAACATCTCTACCGAGTTCGATTTTTTTGTCCCGGTCACTCCAGACCGTGCACGTCACAACTTCATCAGTCTGTCAACATCACCTGTCATAGACTCACCCTTCTTTCCCTGTGGTTTTACAACCTCTACTCCACCTGACAACCATCTGTTATCACGTCATCGATCTCCGGTAGCACCTTAGCTTTTGCCGCTATCACCTCTATCCGCTCACAAATCATCATCAATCACTCGAGATTGTTCCCCCTCGCCATCGCTTGCTTTTCTCTTTGATCAAACCGAATTCCCTCCTATTCTTCAGCAGGATTTGTCCCCTTCTTCTTCAGTCAATCCTCCTTCGCTCATATCTGTCTCGTCACAATCCGCTTCTAGTCCGATCGGATTAAACAGTCCTTCACCTCACATTCTATAGGTTCATTTTGGTCCAATGGCTAACCAACCGCAGGTTTTCCTTATGTCTCTTAGAGGTACTCAAAACACACCCAAATTTGATGGTAAAACGCTGTCCCAGCTTCCTCAGTACTTAGAAGATATCAAGCAGCTCAGCAACCAAGCCGGACTCGATGAGGCCAGTAAGGTCAAAGCAGCTATTCGATATGTGGACCTCGAAGAAGCTGAAGTATGGGAAATGTTACTGGAAGCAGTAGCTGATCCTGCTGAATGGGAAGAGTTCATTGAAGCAGTCAAGAAACTCTATCTGGGATGCAAAGGTAGTACATGATATCATCGTGCTAACATCCAGTACCTCATCGAGGACTACCATAAGAAGCAGATGCATAATCAGGACGATCTGGGTGAATATACCAGGAAGTTCACGAAAGTATCTGTGCTCTTGATTGCTAACCATAAGCTCTCCGAAATGGAGCGAAACATGATTTTCTTGACAGGGTTTCCTGCTTTCTTACAGGATCGTATACATCATCGCCTTGCGATTGTCAAACCGGACATCCATCCCGATGATCCATACCCAATGAATGACGTCATAAGCACTGCCAAATTCTTGTCGACAGGATCAGCACTTCGATCTAGTCTGTCTGTGTCAGACATGATGCTCTGTTTTCAGCAATCCTACAGTCCTTCATGTTCCAATCCCAATCAGCATCCACATCCATCTGGTACACCACAAACATACAATCCAAGTCTGGCCATCAAGGCTGAGACCAATGTTATAGCTAGATTGACGGACCCCGCCTGTAGATTCTGTGCTGGTCATGGGCATTTCACAAAGAATTGCTCTATCTGTGTGAAGTACCTCAATGTAGGGAAAATTACTAGGGGAAAGGACAATTGTGTCTATATGCCAGACGGATCCAACATACCTTGCGCGCCAGGAGGTAGATGTCTCAAGAATGGTATTGACTATGCTCATTCCTCCAGACAGTTGAATGCAGCTATGGCATCTACGTCTGCATCTTCTACAGGATTCACTAGAGATGCACCTCCTCATATCACTGCCGGTATACTGTCTACCATGTACCCTGCTACCCCAGCAATCCTCAACATCGACTCCTCCACTTTCTACACGATGGAACCAAGTCCGGATTTGGACTCCATCCCTGTCGCTGTCAATCAAGAATTCCAACCATACCTAGTTCAGGCATGGGCTACTTTTCAGGCAGACAAAGCATCCAAAGAGAAGGGAAAACAAGTTCGCTTCGACAGTGTTCAGGTACCACCGCATAAGAAACCAGATTATCGCGCAGCTGCCGTGTCCGAAGAACTTTTATCCCCTGAGCTGCAGTAGACAATGCGAAGCGCTTCACCCTTACCACCCTCATCATCCTCGTCCGCTCCAATCTCAGTCAGCGCTAGTGATTCTTCCTCTCTGTTACGTAGCGCTCTTTGAAACCCTACCGGCACTTCTACTACTCAACCTGGTCCTGGTCGGTTCATGTCCAATCCGGACAATGCGCCTACAAATGCACCGAGTAACATCCCCCCACGAGTACCTGGGACTAACCAGAATTTCTCTCCATCCACACAGTACAAATATTCCTTCCCCCTCAAAGATGAGGCTGCTCCAAAATGAGTCCTGGATCAAGTCCTGGACACTAATGTTCCAGTTCTGGTCAAGGATCTCTTCGCGGTCTCGCCAGAATTTCAAAAACAATTTCATGAACTTACTACTGTGAAATGAATTGCTAACCTACCCTCGACTCATACTGCACAGATTAACAAGTTGTCCGGTAATGACCACATGTTTGCTCGCAGGACTGGAACACGAATAATGCGCAACGAAGACAGACTCATTGTCACGCATCACAGTCTACCCCTTAGAGCAATCAAAGCTAAGGTTGGTGATACAGGTTGGACCATTCGTGATGTTCTAGACTCTGGTTCTGAGGTTATCGCTATGCCTTGCCGGATCTGGGAACAGCTCGGACTACCAATCTGATCTGACCAGACGATGAAGATGTCCTCTGCTAATACTAGCGTGGACAGTACAATCAGTGTTCTCGAAAACCTCGCACTCAATTTCAGTGGAGGCAGAGTCATGCTACAGATCCAAATCTTGGCACGTGCTAACTTTGACCTACTACTGGGTCGACCTTTCCATTGTCTAATGAGTGCTAACACAGAAGATTTTCCAGACAGTTCCCAGACGATCACTCTTCGTGACCCTAATATGAACAAGCAGTATACTCTACCTATGAAACCGTGGTCCGAAGGTTGTCCATGTTGTCGAGACTGTTTACAGTGTACTAGCCATCAGTCTATTTTGGAGATGGGTTTTTAGATTTCGATGATCCGCTCAATGGCTGGGGAGATATCAGTAACGCTTCCATCTTTTCTATCCAATACACATTTGCCTTCACCTTCGCTGCGTTACTCGTTTTTATCCTCGATGCAGTCTGTTTTCAATCTGGACATGCTCACCACGCTTTCTTTGGTTTATTCTTATGATCTCTTTTCGCATGCATTGGCTTATAAGCCCGTCATGAAAAAAGTTCGGTCTGTTGTGGCTCCAGTTGACGAGGAGTATCAGATTACTCGTTCTCTTCCAGATGATCCACTTGCCGGACTACGTCCTTTACCTACGCATCCTCCTGACTTCATTCCTGGTGTTTGTTTTACACAGGAACGTGCTGACAAACTAGATCTCGATCCTGCAAACTGGCTATGGCCAAAGGAAGTCAAGCTCGTACACTGGCTCCTCCTCGAACACAAAATGGCTTTCGCTTGGATTCCTACCGAGTGAGGTCGCCTAGACGAAAGATACTTCCCTCCTGTAAAGATTCCAACTGTCTCTCATACCCCTTGGGCACTTCGCAACATCCCCATCCCTCCTTCCATGTGGGCTGGCGCGATCCAGATTATTAAAGACCGGATTGCGTCCGGTATCTATGAATCGTCTACCGTAGCATACCAATCTCGATGGTTCTGCGTGTTTAAATAGGACGGCAAATCACTCCGACTCGTACATGATCTCCAACCCCTTAATGCAGTTACTATCCGGGACTCATCCATGCCGCCATTCGTGAAACACTTTGCAGAGTCTTTCGCAGGATATGCCATTTACAGGATGATGGATTTATTCGCTGGCTACGATCAACACCCACTACATCCCATATCACGAGACCTTACGACTTTCAATAGTCTGATAGGACCTCATCGTCTCACCACCATTCCTATGGGTTACACAAATGCGGTCCAAATCTACCAAGCAGATATGTCGTTTATTCTCCAGGACGAAATTCCTCAATACACCTATCCTTTCATCGACGACCTACCAGTCAAATCTGTCACCACGCGTTACCAGAATCCAGACGGTTCATACGAGACTGCTCCAGACAATCCCAACATTCGCCGGTTCATTTGGGAACATTTACAGGTAGTCCACCGCATCTTGCAACGACTGCAAAATGTTGGTACAACGGTTTCCACAAAGAAGTTCATGCTCGCCGCACCTGACGCAACTGTCATTGGACACAAATGCACTGCCGAAGGTTGCATTCCTCACGAGAACAAAGTACAAAAGATTCGTGACTGGCCTCCATGTCAAATGCTCACTCATGTATGCGATTTCTTGGTTGTTTGTGGTGTACTCCGCATTTTCATTCGTGATTTCACTTCTATTGCCCATCCCCTGGTCAATTTTACCAGGAAGGGTGTTCCTTTCGAATGGGGAGCGTCCCAACAACTCGTGATGAAGCATCTCAAGGATGCTATTTGCCTATCACCTGCTTTACGTCGTCTGGACTACGAGTCCGGACTTGAAATCTTTCTTGCTGTCGATACCTCTCTCATTGCTGTCGGTTACATCCTGTCTCAGGAAGGTGCCGATGGTAAGTGATATCTGAATCGCTTTGGTTCTATCAGCCTTACAGAGGTTGAGAGCTGCTATTCACAAGCGAAATTGGAACTTTATGGACTATTTCGTGCTCTACGCACAGTCCACATTTTTATCTTCGGTGTCGCTAACTTCACAGTTGAAATGGATGCCAAATACATGAAGGGTATGATTAATAACCTGGACCTCCAACTGAACGCGACCATTAACTGGTGGATCGCTGGTATCCTCCTTTTCAATTTTCGTCTCGTTCATGTTCCTGCTACTTGTTATACTGGCGCAAATGGACTATCCCATCGTCCTTGGTCCAATGACAATCCGCCTCCTAACAATGATTTCGAGGACTGGTTGGATAATGCGTACTCCTTCTCCATTTTTCTCCTAAATGATCGCTTTTCTTCGTTATATTCGATTGCTTATGCTTCTAGACTCATTCCACCCGCTACACATCACGCTTCGGTCCTGCTTAATGTGGACTTGGACTCGGTTCAAGACGAACCTGTTCTCCCTTGGTCTCCAAAAGCGTTAGCGAAGAAGGATCGCATCACCTGTATTCGCGAATTTTTACGCATGCATACCCGTTCCCCTGACCTATCTGATGCCGACTACACTTCCTTCATCAATTCTGCTATGTGCTTCTTCCTTCTCCATGACTCGCTTTACCGTCGTGAACCTCATGGTCGTCATCAGCTAGTAGTACCTATGGAATGCCATTATGGCCTGATCAGGGAGGCACACGATAGCCTCGGACACAAAGGTGTCTTCTCAGTCTGGACCCGGTTGCTTCAACGGTTCTGGTGGCCAATGTTGGTTGATGATGTCAAGTGGTACATCTGATCCTGCCACGAATGCCAGATCTGTCAAACACAGAAGTTCCATATACCTCCTACCGTCCCCATGATTAGCGGTCTATTTCACAAAGTTCATATCAACACTATGGTCATGCCACGATCCAATGATTACCGCTTCATCATACATGCCCAATGCACACTCACTGCATATCCGAAGTGGTATATGTTACGGTCCGAAAATGTGACCGCACTCGCTTCTTTTATTTTCGAAGACATCCTCTGTCGTTGGGGTGCTGTATCCGAGATTGTAACTGACAACAGTTTTGCTTTCCTCCAAGCTCTAGACATCCTCGCTTCGCCATATCGCATTCGCCATATCTGAATCTCCCCTTACAACTCTCAGGCAAATGGCATGGTTGAACAGTGTCACTTTGATATCCGGGAGGCCATCGTTAAAACCACCCTGGGAGGGGAGATTCGCTGGCCAGTGACAGCCCACTCTGTTTTCTGGGCAGAGTGCGTCACTATTCTTAAATCAACCAGTCTCTCACTGTACTTCATGGTACACGGTGTTGAACTGCTCTTTCCTTTTGATCTCACAGAAGCTATGTTTCTCGTCCCCACACTGGAATCTGATCCAGTTTCTAGATCTGCTTTAATCGCTTGGCAAGCCTCTCAGCTCCAGAAGCGACAAGAAGATATCAACAGTATGCGACAGTGTGTACTACAGTCGCGTTTCGCGTCCATCAAACAGTTCAAGGCACAATTCAAAAATAGGATTCAAACTACTGAGTACAGTCCTGGCAATCTCATTTTGGTCCGAAATACTCGGATTGAAAAAGAGTTAAACTGAAAGATGAAACCAAGGTACTTAGGTTCAATGGTAGTTCTTTGCCAAACTATTGGAGGATCGTACCTACTGGCAGAGTTGGACGGCGCCATCTCTAAGTTGCGGTATGCAGCCTTTCGCCTGCTACCCTACTTTTCAAGGACGAAGATCGCGATTCTGGTTACTGATTTGACCAGACTGACCGATAAAGAAATTGACAAATTCGAAGCCGAACATGACTTCGAACACGACGACAATGAGGCAGAGGATGTGGTCTTCAAAGACTAAGTCCCCCTCGACCCCTAAAAAGATTGTTTCCTCATATCAGTTCTACCCCATGCTTAGACTGGTGATCTCCGTTTCATCCTGGTTTTTGTCCAGTGTCTCTGATATCACATAAAAACATCACTAAACCGAAAAACAAACAGACTCTCTACTATACAATCTCTCGTTCCGATCAATCAAGAAACAGTCCTAACAAACATATCATGAAAAGTTTCTCTCTATCTCTACGTACTGTTTTATTCGAACGCTGTAAGAAAGATAGACAAGGTGTGGGTGCTGACCACCAAGGTGAATGGTGAAGTCGAGCGAGAATGAAGGGGAGCAAGTGTAGGCTCGTCCCAGGGATTCCAAAGGCAACCAAGGTAGAAGGGGTAGCTAAGACAATAGTCCTTGCTTGGAATAGACCGGTCCGGCGTAGTCCGGACTGTTAACGAATGGTCCGAAATATCGGACTACGAAGGACGAACAAACCGCGATGGAACGAATGGCAAACGGCGAAGGGACGAATGGCAGCGAGGATATGAACGGCGAGGAACTCGAACGAAAACTGAAAACAAGGTGAAACCCGATGAGTGATGATATTCAAATGCATGATACAAGTCTTTATAGTCCAGGCATTTTCCCAGGACTGTGTATAAACATGTGGTCCTGTCAAAGGACGCCACAAGGTCAAGTCAAAGGCCCATATGAAACTGTCAATGAATATTTGTAGTCCAAATGGAATACTGTCCGCTCTGTGACTGATGTGACTGTGACAGAAATGTGACTTATGACTTGTTCGAAGTAATAGATGTCGAAGAAAATAAGAAAATAAAAGATTGTGTCCGAACTCGGACTACGAATAGGACTGAAAAGCGGACTGTCAATCGGACTCGGACTGACGAACTATGCACGGATAGAAAGGGACCGACATCGGACCGACACGAGACACGATGGACATCTTGAACACGATGAAAGGACCTGTACGAGGACCTGAACTGACGCGAGAAACCGATCTGTAAACGTAGAGAGCGACGAGCTCCTACATCCGAGGGGGACTTGGATACTGACTGTCCCCAGTCAGTCACGTGATGCGCTGAGTTTGAACCGCAGGACACTACGAAAATGCCAAAGTGGCCAAGTCCGTCTTCTTCTTACAATCACCCTCTTCATCATTCCCATTCCACTATCCCCATGTCTTCAATCGACGATATCCTCGCTCTCTCACAACCCGTGGACACCAACAGTCCAAAAGCCCTGGCTGCTCAAGCCCTCAAAAACGCGAATGCCCGCGTTGTCGACGTCGCCCAGACCGTACCGGACAACAAGGAGACCCTGCATGAAGAGCAGGAGATGTGGGTGGCGGATGTTACAATTCTTTACTTCTATCATTGTCTGTTCTTGTTCTGTACTACTCAATCTTCTCCTCGTTGGCATGGTCGACCTGCCATCACCTATATCTATGCTCTCCTCGTCCTAGGACCCGCCGCATGGGACATGTCTCTTTTACTACCTACCTGACCACCCAGTGTAAGTCTCATCGTTCATCTTCTGACCTTCTTCTCCTACCGATGAGCAACCCGGTCATTCATTCTCTTTCCTTTCTTTCTAATGGACTCGTCCTTCTCTAAGTGGTTCTCTCATGTCACTTACGTGTTTCCCCTGTAGTCATTGTCTTCTACGAGCTTCTATCCGATTCCATGATTAGTCATCCCTTAGTATTTATACCCTTCCAAGTCATGTAACTCTCTACTTTCAATCTACGCAATCCACGTCGATCATCGTCCTAAGAGCGATCCTCTTAGTCCTCGACCAGACACCTCATTCACTGTCCGATTGACAGTTAAGACGACCATAATCTCTCGACCTTTGCCACCAGAGACTAGTAGTAGTGTGCGACTCTTCGTGAGGTCCTCGTACTAGTCCTCTACGAATGCTCTTGGACATTGGGAGACGTCCTGCGTAACAAAAGATCGAAAGTGTTCCTTGTCCCTCCTCTCTAGGAGTAGGACCCCCATCTAGTCACCACGTCGTATCGAACCCCCAGTCCCATCATCACCAGCGATGACGAAGACATCACCCAGTTAACCCCAGAAACCAGACCTCAGTATATTCCTCGCCGTCTTGCAGGGAGAGCCTCCATTCCACCAACCAGCAGCCCTAGACGACGTCCACTCGATGCCCCCCCAAGTACCACTCAGACACCCAGTCCCATAACGACCAGTATCCCAGGCCCTAGCAACCCTAGGCCCGCAGTAACTCCTGCCTTCCCACGCGTCGGAGTCCTCCCCTCCAGACAACCTGTCCTAGTCCCAGCTCAGACTCCACCACCGAGACCACCTACCCCAGCACAACCACCCAGAACTCCCAGTCCTATTGTCATGGCCACTCCTGAAATTAAGGCAGCCCTCCCGGCCGACTTCACTGGCAAGGCCATTGATGCCACTAGATGGATCAAAGGCATGAACGCCTACTTTCTGTTGAATGCCACCATTTACAACACGGAACAATCTAAGGTCCTCACCGCCCTTAGTCGCATTTCTGTGAGCGACGGAACTACTTCTAACTTCGTATCCAATTGGTATACCAAAGCCACCGACCCCAACATCCCCGCCTGAGACAAAACCTTTGAACATTTTTCTGAGGATTTCACCACTATGTTCTACCCCTTTGACGAACAAGCCACAGCCCGGAGAGATCTTTATCAAATTACCCAGAAATCTCTTCGCCGTCCAAATGGAGAAGTAGATGATGGATTCCAGAAATACATCACTGAATTCCAAACCCTTGCCGCTAAAGCAGGGATCACTGATGCCAACACTCTCATCGACCAGTTTTCCGTCAGACTAGACCGACGTATCGCCACCATGATACTCTCCATGGCGACCATCCCTACTACCCTCAATGATTGGGTCCAGAAGGCAAAAACCTTCCACGCCCAACTCGCTCGCATCAATGCCCTACGAGGCCAACGAGGAGTGCCCTCCCACTTCTCCCAGTCTCGCCCTCAACGTGACCCAAATGCCATGGACGTAGACGAACTCATCACTCTGCCTAAGCTCACTCCTGCTGAACGAGCTCGATGCATATGAGAAGGAGCTTGTTTCAAATGTTGGAAGAAAGGGCATAGTGCTCGAGACTGTCGCTCCTCCTGGTCTCCTAGAAGTAATACCCCATCCTCATCATGCTCCCACATTCCAACAAATCCTCATCATGCTCCCACATTCCAACAAATCCTCATCCGAAACCCCAGAACCTCCAATCTGTCGAAGCCCAAGAACCTTCGACCTCAAAAGCCCCACCCCCTACAGAACTAGAAACCTTCATCCAATCTCTCCGCCTCAAAGGCGAAAAAGATGAGAATGTCCTCCAAACCCTTCGCATTTGTTATGAAGAACAGCTGATAGAGAAGGAAGAAATCGTTGCCCATGTTGAAACTTCGGATTTTTGAACCGGGAAGTGGTCTCGACGTCCTCTTCCCATAACTTAGACCATGTATTGTTAGGGATACCAAATGAGAGAACTATGCGCCTCCCGGTCACCCTGACTCATAAGTCTCAAATCGTCGAAAGCGTTGCTCTTATTGATAGTGGAGCAACTGGGAATTTTATTGATATCAACCTCCTCACCAAGATACGATTTCCTCTAACACGACTCCAAGAACCTCTTATCGCCCGAAACGTCGACGGAACCCCTAACTCCCGAGGAACAATTCAATGGAAAGCCCACGTCACCATCACCATCAGGTCTCACCAAGAAAGACTACACCTTATGGTCACCAACCTAGGGCGGAACCAGATCATTCTAGGAATGCCCTGGTTACAGAAATGGAACCCATCCATCGATTGGTTGAAACAATCCATCCATATCCTCCCGTCACCCCGCACCATTAACGAGAATACCCCCCAACGGTACCTACTCCGCTATCTAGGACTTGAAGCGGACAGAAAAATAACTCACCGACTCGCTAAATGGAAACGATGGACCGAGGAATTGACAGCGTCTCTTCGTGAGTACCCCCCTCGCACATCCGAAGAAGCGATAAACAGGATCACCATCTCCACTCAATTGGCCCAAAAGGTGGACATCAAAGAACAACAAATTCTGTCCTGGTGTAAAGACTATGAAGATGTCTTTTCCAAGAAACTATACAGTCAACATACTATCGAACTCCATCCTTCTTTCACCCCCAAAATCGCTAAGGCATACGCCTTAAATCCTGCAGAACAAGAAGCATGCAGAGCTTTTATTGAAGAACATTTGAAGACTGGCCGCATCGTCCCATCGAAATCTCCCCAAGCTTCCCCATTCTTCTTCATACCGAAGAAAGATGGATCCCTTCGTCCATGTCAAGATTATCGATACCTTAATGCCCACACGATCTGAAATGCATACCCTCTCCCTCTCGTCTCAGAACTCGTCGACGACATGAAGGAATCCACTCTCTTTACCAAGTTTGATATCCAATGGGGATACAACAACATCCGCATTCGAGAAGAGGACCAATGGAAGGCCGCCTTCATCACTCCGCTTGGCCTTTTTGAACCCACCATCATGTTCTTCAGTTTTTGCAATGCCCCCCCCCACCTTCCAAGCTTTCATGAATCACATTTTCGCCGACATGATAGCAGAAAAATGGCTCAAGATCTATATGGATGATCTGGGCATCCATACAAAAGATAACCTCGAACTCCACCACAAAAGGACATGTCAAGTCCTTCAATGTTTCCGAGAACATCATCTCTCTGTAAAGCTGTTAAAATGTCTCTTTGACATCCCCAAAATGGAGTTTTTAGGCATGATTATCGGCCAAGGGCGAGTTGAAATGGACACTGTCAAATTAAAGGCGGTCCAAGACTGGAAACCTCCTACTACAGTAAAGGGAGTACGGTCGTTCATTGGATTTGCGAACTTTTACCGCAAGTTCATCCCCAACTTTTCTCAGGTGGTTGCTCCTCTGAATCTCCTCACCCGGAAGAACGAACCCTGGAAATGGACCGCGTTACAACAGACCACCTTCGACAAACTAAAATCAATATTCTCGTCAGCCCCAGTGCTCTACATCCCCGACACCTCGAAACCCTTTACCCTCATGACCGATGCATCACTTATTGTGGCAGGTGCGATCCTCATGCAAACCGATACCAATGGGGACTTCCATCCCTGCGCCTACTTTTCAAAAATGTTCGCTCCTGCTGAACGTAATTATGATATCTATGACCGAGAACTCCTAGCAGCATTCTAGCTCTACAAGAATGGCGCCAATATCTCCAGGGCACTCCCCATGATGTCACCATCATCACAGATCACAAGAACCTGTCATTCATCCGAGACCCTCGTAAACTCTCTCGACGACAAGCTCGTTGGGCCCTCTTTCTACAGGACTTCCCTCTCGTATGGCAAGTCACCCCAGGATCGAAGATGGCCCCAGCGGATGCTCTATCTTGCAAAGACCTTGTTGATACTTCCACTGACAATGCTCAGACGTCCATATGTCCTGAACCCGTCATTATTAATGCTCTCGACCTCACCCTCGCCCGTCACATCCAATCTTCCTCTGCCTCAGATCCATTCGTCCTTCGTGCTGTCCATTCCCTGGCGGAGGGCTCACCCCTCCTCCCTCGCTCTACCATCCATGACTGGATCTATGACCAGGGTCATCTCTACTTCCGAAACTGTCTTTACATACCCCCCGAAGCCCATCACACTCTTATATCATCTGTTCATGAACTACCCACCACAGGCCATGCTGGTCGTTTTCATACCAAAGCCCTCTTAGAACGTGACTTCTGGTGGCCGGGTCTCTCCACATTTGTCAACTCCTTCGTTGCTGGTTGCACTACTTGCCAGCAAAACAAGATCAATACCCATCCAATGGTACCTCCTCTTCACCCCATCAAATCGTTCACTACCCTGCCGTTCCGACAGATCTCTGTCGATCTCATCACAGATCTTCCTCTATCCCGGGGTTTCGATTCCATCATGGTCATGGTCGACCATGGCCTTACGAAGGGGGTAATTCTCTGTCCCTGTCATAAAACTATTGATGCTGCAGGAGTCGCTAAGCTCTTTTTCCACCATGTGTTCAAAAGATTTGGCTTACATGACTCCGTCATCTCTGATAGAGGTCCCCAATTCGCATCAGCGTTTGCCAGAGAGCTCGCTAGACTACTGCAATACAATGTGAAACTCTCCACCGCATACCGTCCTCAAACTGATGGACAAACCGAACGCTTAAACCAGGAATTAGAGACATACCTCCGCATCTTCTGCACCCATGACCCTCACAAATGGGCAGACTTCCTGACCACTGCTGAATTCCACCATAATTCAGTCGTCCACAGCTCCACCAAAACCTCACCCTTCTCTCTCATGATAGGCTATGAACCTCGATCCTACCCCTCTTTTGGCAAGACGTTTATCCCAGCCTTAGAACAACGTCTTTCTCACCTAGATGAAGCCCGAAAAGAAGCCTTGGCAGCACATGACTCAGCACGCTTAGCAATGCAACAGCATGTCACCCGACAATTCGTCCCCTGGAAAGTTGGTAACAAGGTTTGGCTGGAAGCCACTCATCTCCGCCTTCCCTACCCTTCCAGGAAACTGGCTCCCAAGTGACAAGGACCTTTTGAGATCACTTAGGTCCTATCCCCCCTTACTTACCACCTTCGTCTCCCAGCAACGTGGAAAATTCATGACGTGTTTCACGCATCTCTCTTATCAACCTATCAAGAGACAGCTACCCACGGTCCCAACTTCTCCTGACCACCGCCTGACGTGATTGAAGCCGAAGAAGAATATGAAGTTGATCGGATCATCGGTCACAGAGGGACTGGCAACCATCGTAGGTACCTGACCACATGGAAAGGGTATCCATCGTCGGAAAACACCTGGGAACCTGAAATAAACCTGAAACATGCTCAATCCATCCTCCGCTCCTACAAAAGATCCCAGGCTCTTTAAATAATCCAGACATGCCTCGAACGCCTCTAGCCCTTGCCCCTCACCATCGAAGATCCCCCTCCGAAATTGCCCACCAGTTTGAAATCTTCATCACTGTCAGCATCACCGTAGTTGTTCTTATCGTCCTCTTCGCTGCCATTGGAATAGTCATTGGCCTCCAAAGACCCATCTAAGCATGTTCCCCCTCAAGCCAACACTCTGAGAAGTCGGTCTCTTTGTGAGTATCGCCTTAGAGCTGTCCCAAGCCCCGAAGAAAACGCCGCACGTCCCCCAACCAAGTCAATGTCTTCCCCCTCCTCATCCCATTCCTCCCTCGCCCTTGATGAATTTCTTGAAACCACCCCTGTCTACCTAAGGCTCCTCCCCCAACCGCACGCTCTCTTAACTTACGCTTCCGTTCTTGAAAATCCCGCTTGTTTCACCAAATTATCCACCTTACCTAGCTATGCTGAGGACACTTTGGTTCAATGCATTATTAACCTATTTCGTGACCTTGCTCGCATTCAACGTCTTCAGGCAGCAGCTTCTCTGTCTAACATACCCCCAACATTTGAACTTCCCAGACACCTCTCCATCGCTTCCACTCTCCAGCAAACCCTGCTCGTCCTCCACGAGTATGGATTACACACCTACGTGGCCCACATCAACCCCTCCACCATTGGCCCAACCTTTCGCCCAATCTTTCTCGCCATGACAGTCGAGGAAAGACGAGAATATCGTTTCAGGGTGGGGCAACTCGATCCCTGGATTCGCCCCACGCCAATCCCAGCCCCCAACATCCCTCCAACGCCCCCTGTCGAAACCAGTGCCCCTCCTTCCCCCCCAGTCGTCGAGGAAACCCTCCTCATACCAACTGAAGGAGAGGTCGACGAAGAGGCCTACAATCTGGTGCGCAGCTATTATTTTCGCACCTCTGATGGCCGCCAGATACTCTCCGCCCTGACACGCTTCATCCCGACTCTGCTGCATCGCAGTCATGCGACTTCCTCCACCCTGTGTTTTCATTGCAATGGAACTGGTCATTTCCGGGAGGACTGTCCGCACTATCAGTGTTCCGGCTGCAGCCTTTATGCCCCTGGGCACCCCTGAATCTCTTGTCTTTCCATGCAATACTCTCGTTGCGACCGATGGGGACACGGCGCCAGGTACTGTCCTGGACGAATCTGCGCGATTTGTCATCAGGCCGGGCACGTCGCAGACGACTGTCCATTTGAAATTTTATCCCCCGACCAGGCCGCGTTTGCTTTTACCGGAAGCGTTGCCCACGACGGACATGGTGCTTGAGCCTGGGTCTCAAGTCTACGAAGGGGGTAATGTTACAATTCTTTACTTCTATCGTTGTCTGTTCTTGTTCTGTACTACTCAATCTTCTCCTCGTTGGCATGGTCGACCTGCCATCACCTATACCTATGCTCTCCTTGTCCTAGGACCTGCCGCATGGGACATGTCTCTTTTACTACCTACCTGACCACCCAGTGTAAGTCTCATCGTTCATCTTCTGACCTTCTCCTCCTACCGATGAGCAACCCGGTCATTTATTCTCTTTCCTTTCTTTCTAATGGACTCGTCCTTCTCTAAGTGATTCTCTCGTGCCACTTACGTGTTTCCCCTGTAGTCATTGTCTTCTATGAGCTTCTATCCGATTCCATGATTAGTCATCCCTTAGTATTTATACCCTTCCAAGTCATGTAACTCTCTACTTTCGATCTACGCAATCCACGTCGATCATCGTCCTAAGAGCGATTCTCTTAGTCCTCGACCAGACACCTCATTCACTGTCCGATTGACAGTTAAGACAACATAATCTCTCGACCTTTGCCACCAGAGACTAGTAGTAGTGTGTGACTCTTCGTGAGGTCCTCGTACTAGTCCTCTATGAATGCTCTTGGACGTTGGGAGACGTCCTGCATAACAGCAGAGTGGGATGCGACTCTGGTGAGTAGCAAAGCCCGTGCACTATGCGTGAACTAACTCGATCCGTAGACACAAGTACATGCGTGCCTGCGAATGGCACACGAGCACGGTGCAGAGGCCCTGGTTGACAGCCGGGCTGTCCAGTGCATGCGAGACATAGGGCCGGTCGCCGAGCGATGGCACACGGAAGTGAAGACGCGACGCGAAGAAGCCGAAGCCGTAGAGGCTCGACGCAAGCAAGAGGCGGAGAAAGAGGAGGCGCGACACCGCCAGGCCGAAGAAGAGGAAGAACGTGCGATCTCAGGGTAGGTGCAAGCATCATCGGCGGACGATGAGACCGGAGCGACCGGACAAGGTGCGATGGCAGCAGCATCCGTGTCCGCAGAGAGCCGGGAAGTAGGCGGTCGGATCAAAGAGGTCGGTGAGGGCGTGCGTATACGGCGCCCGAGCAAGGTGAGTAACCAGTACTACGATCTGATAGTCCGGCTAACAAATTTTAGCATGCGAGGATGATGGTGGAAGACAGCGACCAGGACGAAGACGAAGAAGAGGTGCGCACGCAACCCATGAAGAGGGTTGCCACTGAAGACACGATCGTCGACCACAACGAAAGGTGCAAAGGCTGTCGCAAGGCCCGTGAGCCTTGCATCGGACCGGTCGACCAGACCTGCTTCCGGTGCAAGCGCTTCAAGTCAAGATGCAACAAGTCGCTGGGCCGCAGCAGGCCGAAGAGGCAGGAGGGGGACGCTCCAGAAGGGAGCAGGAACAAGGGCAAGGGCAAGGCCCCAGGTACGTCGTGAACATTTCACACTCGGACTGAGCTAACCAGACTGAACAGTCCGACCACGTCAACGCACCGCGCCGCCTGTGTGCAAGCAAATCGAGATCGTTGACAGCGACGAGGAGGCCGAGACGGAGAAAGAGAAGGAGGCGCCGAAGGCTAGGCCGACGGCGAGGAAGCCAGGGCGCGCGACACCCAAGGAGAATGCCATCCAGGTGGCCACCCACCTGGAGGCGGCACTCCTGTCGTCGCAAGCGCGAATGAAGGCAATGGAGGCGGACATGGCGGATATGGCGGCTGAGGTTGCAGAGCAGCTTTTAGAGCTGGCCGCCCTTAAGAGGATACTGCAGCAGTAGATAGCGATCCGCCTGTAGATAGTTGTAACAGTCTTGTAAATCCTGTAGCGCAATCCGATCGCGTTGTCCGTGTCCGTGTCCGTGTCCGT